>DWFO01003882.1:0-11859 GCA_018246595.1 Mimoniades nurscia nurscia
GTGCTCGACCCGGGAATCGAACCCAGGACCTCCCGTTCGGCAGTCGCACTTGCAACCGACACGACCAACGAGGCAGTCAATATTAATATAGGTACTTGTTAATGTAAATAATATGAATGTAACAGTCTCCGTTGCGTAATAAAAAATAATTAATCCGCGAACGATTTGAAAACGATCACTATAAATAACTGCGGTCACTATTTGTATCTGGAATTCGTTGCAGTTTAAGTGTGGTTGTATATGCGGTCAGTTAGCATATTGAAGTCTGCTTCTCATTAAATTATTAATTACATTTGTATCACATAATTTATATTCATTAACAACTTGTACGAATATATCAAACCGATTTAAATTATCCCAACATCAAAGTTACTTACAGTTATACCGCTGAATTTCAACAATCTCACCCATACAGACACAGCAAAAAAATACTACCCGTTTCGGGGAAATATAAGTTTCATGATATTTTACATCATTGTTATCTTTAAATTTTATTGTAAAATTATAAAAGAAATATGCACACCGTCGTCCTGGTGGTGGTGTTAAATAGATATTGAAGCTTATAAAGAATGTTGTTCTGGTCGATATTAAACGTTTACGTTTACGTTTCAACTATTTGTTCCAGAGGACCAAAGAAAGAGTAAAATAATATTTCTTATCTTAGACTAGCATATACTTCAAATGAAAAATGTTCTTTTTTCATTTGAAGTTGAAGTTGAAGAAAGTTTGAAGAACTACTTGTTGAATTATCAGGGAAATTTCCAAAATTATCTGCAAGTATTTCATTAAGTTGGTACATTCAATCAAAGGTCATAACAATTCAATTCAATTTATAATTTGAAATGTTTTCAACTGAAATCAAAATTTGTCAATAGCGCAAACTTCTATTTGTTTGAAAGTCGACGATTGAGCAAAATTATATAATAGTCTTATAAACAGTAAAACTGTAGAGACGTCTGAAAGTAAAGTTTTCGTGCCTAGTTTTCTCTCGACGCATTCAGCTTAGAAGTTTTGATAACAATGCTAAGGGATAAGTGAAGAACGAAGGCATGCTTTAGATCCCAGCGGCTTGTAAATGTCGCGGTGGGGAGGAAATCTGTGCGGATTTGACTTCACTCTCCTAAGGTTTTTTCAATTTTGTCGATTTGCTATAAAAAATTTAGGATTCACTATATTATATATTATTATTACTATTATTGTAATGAGTTATGTAAACGTAATATCACGCCTGTCATCCCCGAAGAGGTAGGTAGAGGAATGTAGAACAATCCCACATTTCACCAGTTACGTTTACGTCCCACTGGGAAATAAGTGGTGAGCCTATTGCCATACATCGGGCAAGTATCCAGACTCCGAGGCACTACTAGAAAATCTAAATTAGAAAATTTGCAGTGCCCGACCCGGGAATCGAATCCAGAACCTTCCGTTCGGCAGTCGCACTGGCAACCAATACGACCAACGAGCATTGAGTAAATTGTACTGAGTTAGTCTATTAAAATATTGCTTACGTATAGCTGTTAACAATTAACCAAAGCTAAGTGACACTTATTCTTATTATGAATAAAAAAAATATTTGTTGATTTGCATTTCTTTCACAGATCAACAAAGCAATCATTATTTTTTGGGTAGATGGAGTTTTTTTCTGTCAGAAGTACAAAGGCTAGTTTTTGTTCCGGAGAAACATAGTCCTTGTGGGATTTACAACAGGCCCAAATTTGTAAAATGTGAGGCAACTTTAATCCAATTTCATATTTGCTTGTGTATTTTTTAGCTCACTTGTGTATTTTTATAGCAAATAAATATTAAATAGTAAATAAAAGTTACGAGATTGCTTAAATCCTCGAGAAAGGACGGAGACTACTTATAGTATCCACTTTTTAAATTAAGCTTCAAAAGATTTAAATTACAGAGAAAAAGTAGAAAGCGATTTTTTTTAGGTTTCCGCGCGGACCAGATCACGAGTAACAACTATTTATATTTAAATTTTATCTAATTTTGTCAGCACTTGCAAGAATACTTCTCGTTGCGTCCTCACGAAGTCCAAGTTGCATACTACGTAAGTTCAAACAGCGAAGAACAAAAATTAATTCTAACAATATTAATTTATAGTAAAATCAGTAACACAAAGAAAAAATAATAAGTGGCGCTGTCGGTGATTAAAATATAGTAACATGCCGAAGATTATCGAAATACAGTAAATATTTTACATTCGTTAAGTTAATACTAAAGGGCGTGAGCGCTTAATATATTAAAATGAGGTAGTTCGTTTGATCCTTATGTACCTGCAACACCTTCCCTGCGAAACCTTCAAATGGTACCCGATAGAAGACTCTGAGATTTCCGACGGAACGCACCAGTGCCCTCCTAGCGCGGCGTCTTTCCGGGCCTTACACCGTAGCGAGACATTATATATCCTCATGTGCCTACCAGTTCTTATGACGGTGTGTGACCACACATATCGACGACGGACGACAAATCTTCCCAGGATCATCCTGAGCGATTCGAGCTCTCACTCTAGCCGCTCGCAACCCTGGAAGTCTCCTTTTAGTCGCGTCTTAGTACAGGCAGTAGATACCGTAGCTCATATTGTTATCCTGAGTTACAGGAAAAAAATCTAAATACCTAATTGAAATACCTCCTGCTTACTTGTTACGAAAAAAATATTATACTGAAAATAAAATCCCAATGTTTTCCTAAAGATTGTTTGGTAACGACCTTTGACGCGAGATACCTACCGCGCTTCACCTTTGTTTTACGTCAAACGGATTCACAGCGACACGGTTCGAAAAGAACAACAAACATTACTGAGCGACCTTTTAAAGTTCAACAATTGACATTTGCGATGAAGACACTATTATGACAGCAATCTGTGACCCATTCTGCCATAGCCCCTACAATTCTGAATTGTTGCTGATTTATGTCGCTCTATTAGTATAGTTCAAAGACACGCTCGCCCTTGTAATGCAAAGATGGGCCATTGAGATTGGTACTCTGAGGGTTCCGTATGATACACAATCGCAAAATTATAATTTTCCTAAACATTTACGTTATATTTATTGACAATGTCTCGTTAGTTATTATGTTAGTATAATTGCAAAACTGAGTTGTTGATGTTTAAAGGTCAGAAGGCTAAATTAAAAATAATACACCTTTTTACAGTTATTCAATTTGTAATTAACAGTTTTGCTAATTAATACGTTATATCATAACATCCGAGTAGATTATATACGAGTAGTAATAAAATGCATTAAAATAGTGTTTGAAGTGTGGTTAGTCTTTTGTGACTCCAGTAAAGTAGAAAAGTAGAACCTAACCGTTTAACGTAATGTGGCAGTAACCGTTAACTCATTGCGTATCTAGCTATCAAAATTAGTTCTCTGAACAAAGTAATATGTATTTTATATTTTATTGTAATGTGACGACTTTCGTTTATTCCATTCGCAAAGTCTTTGACTATAACTTACCGAACTTATTCAACATGTCATACAATTTAAAGTAACATCACGCATAAACCCTGTTTAGGTAGGCAGAGGAGTGTTCCACTTTCCACCAGTTTCACGAGTTATGTTTACGTATAGCTATAGAATCGGTGGTTGTACAATTTAACTGTTCAATTTAGTATTTTAATATCTCTCTGATACGGAACCAGTAAAAATAATAGAGTGGTGTGTAAGAAATAGATGTATTAAGTCGAGTAGCTGGTAAGCAATTTGTAGTAATGTACGATGCGGTAGAGAGTGGCGGCGGAAGGGTTGCGGGCGCGTTCGTGATTGCTCGCATTTATCTTGCAGCGCTAATTAGTGGCCCGCGGGGCTTCGCCTCCACTAATGCTTCGCGGACTTGGGTCTTGCCGTGGCTATTGATATAAGTTTCCACCTGGTTAGTAGAATACCTTGTAACTAGAATGCCTTGTAACTAGAACGTCTTCTAACTACAGTACATTGTAATTAGAAAGCTTCCCTACATTTGTACGTTTTAGTTTATTCATCGGAAATAAATAGCATTGATACAAAATATTCGTGAAGTCCTCAAAGGCGGAACGAAAAACTGTGTTCTATGATTCCTGACCCTCATGCCCAGAGTGGGGTTTATGGGCACAAGCCCCTTAGGGGAGTTCTGTGCCCAGCAGTGAACTTAGGCTAATAATGTGGTGTACCAGTATATGAATATTGGTATAGTTATGTTAACAATAGAATTATCGCTTCGGTGCGAACAGAATTTCTGACATTTAAAGCAATAAAAACGTTGTTAAATTCTGTAAAAAAAAATCTATACACAAAAAAATCATTTTTAAAATAATGCAATTAATACGAAACGGTGGCGCTTTAAAGATTTCAATGGTTAAACCTGGCTTTAATATAATCTACTTAAAAACTATACATAGTTATAATAACTGATAATACATACATGCCGAGACGAGATATCGGAATGATAATGGGAATCTACCGTAAATGTCAATTTCACGTGAAAATTGACTCCGATCTCCAAGACGCCAAATTAATTTACGATATATAATAGCATTTGGCGTTAGTACGCGCCTAATGTTAATTAATAACTAAACCGAATTAATTGGAGCATAAGCTTAATGGGATTACATATTGATGTAGCACTCCGTCTTGTTGTGTAAAACAGAATTAAACTATTTTACCTTCATAGAACATCCATGCAATGGTAATGTTTCTTTAAGATATTTCTTAATGTAACATTACCATGAAACAATAACATTACATTGGTCAGTTAATTTGTGTCCTGTAAAACCTAACGCGTTGGTAGCAAAATAAGAACGTTATAACGCCAATGATATGAGTAAAATTTATATCATGTGAAATGCAGTCCGGCCGACGCTTTCTGATTCTGGCGCCACGGCTGTAATAGTCCAATATGGAATGCAATCAGAATGGTAATTATTAATACATCACAGTTTTAAATAAAGAGCAGTACAATCATTTCGAATTCTTATAAAAATAAGTCATTCTTATAAAAATAAATGCTGTACTGCAAAATATGGGAAAAATGGGGAGTTCCGGTCCACCGAGCCTTTGATCACAAACAACACCCTAACTCTGTCAGCTTAAGGTCCTCTGCAAATTACTAATAAATATATTGCAAAAGTAACAAGTGTTGCGGTAGGTACGTAACACGAAATTTTTCCAGTCATACACGGCACGTGCCGAGGTTATGCCCATAATCCCCACGCTGGGCATACGGGTTGGGGATCGCAGAGCACAGCCATCTACGCTGCTGCCCGTAGACGGTCAGGGCATGTAGCTGTGCCTAGGTAGATTACGCTATACCGCTATCTGACTGCCCCAGGTTTAGTCGCCTCTTACGCCACCATGTACCCCAGCACGGGATCGGGGAATGTATTCTTACTCCACCCCGGCAAAAAATGTGTCATTTAAAGTATGACGGAATAAAGCAATATTATTTTAGTTCCATAACGTGACGTGATCGGTCTTCCGCGTTTGATCACTCCCTGTCCGCTAAAGCGTGACTGATCGTCCAAATAACTATATCCCTATTGTGACGAGAATATAATATTATTATTGCTAAATCTAGATGTGCAAATAATTTCAATATACGTCATTATTGGATTTTTTTAATTGGGGCTCAATCTACTGTCTTTAAGAATTTTTGCTAAGAAATAAAACCCAGAAGTTAAAGGATTAATTAATTATAAAAATTATATGAAATATTAGGTTTCTCCGTACAGTCCATTTGCAGTGGCTGTAATAAATTTAAAAGATGGCATGTAATTATTATTATAAAAATGTGTTTTTTATCCCAAGAAGGTGAACAAAACTAAAGTATTGTGTGTTGTCTACGCGTGTGTTAAAGAGGTAATGAGCGCGGCGGCGGACGCGGCGCTCGTAAATACCAGTCCGTTTTGGTTTCCGCTTCCGGCACAGTGTTGCTATTACTTTTGCTACGTCTTATTCAAATTACACGCTTACTTTAATTTGATTTGTATGTCTGGTAACATGACGTATTATATATGTATAATTTGGATATTCATAACGTAACCTAACAATAATCTCTTATGGTCCAGAGCCAAAAAAAAAACTGAATTAAATTTTTAATACAATTTAATGTTTCTTGTTTTGAATATTGCAATATTTAAGTGTTTTTAAAATTTTCGAACCGTCGCGTCCTGTCCAACTTTGCGTTGGTTACAGGGCCTTCTATCCATTTTACGCTAGAACTTTTGAAACAATTTACGAGTGTGAATGTACTGCGCTCAGCCGTTCCCCGCACATACATATATGCTTGGTTTAACCAAGGAGCTTTTGAGGGGGATAATTTTCAGCGAGTCAGGTTTAACGATATGTAGTTTGCCGTGCTATTATCTTTCAGGAATAGTGAAATTGTACAATATATTTATACGATTGCATGAATTGACTGGACCAAACAGTTTAGATCAACTGATGTCTTGTTTTAGACGTTTTGGAAACCAACGGGCTTATATGTATTATTATAGAAGTAGCACATCAAGTTTGTAAGGATAAAAATATTTGCCAATGACTGTTCTCTATCTATATCCGTATATACTACAGCATGATTCCTGGAGGATATATAACTACATATATGTATATTAGATTAAATTCGACATAAATATGCTCTCTACCTACCCCGTAAAAGACTCTAGCATGATGATATAACAATAAATTAATATGAACGGATATCGGATCGCCTGATGGCATGTACAATATTACAATATGACAGTGTTGTTCTCATTAATTGCGGATACGAATATACGGAGTCGCAACGTATGTATATTTTAAGTTGCGATTTTTGTTTCAGCAGTCTATCTTCATTAATTTCCCAAGAGCTTACGGCGTATCGGTATTATTAAGCCCTACGTAGAATTCATTCTTGAAATAACATAAAATGTTCTGGTACTTAAGTTATATGCTAAGTAACAGATGTTGATCATTAGATATGTGTTTGTGTTGTTAAGCAACTTTGTGGAGAATATATGATTTTTGATATTTGCTATATAAAGTTTCACTGTTGCAGCTATTAACATTTTGACTTATATTGTCAAAAGCCACTATTGGTACAGGGGAGTGCTTTGAATTGGCTGTCAAATATTGGTAGAGAATATGAGTCAATAAACATCAATCAATAACTTAAACAGAACTTGGAAAATCAGTGTCTTAAATGTGAAATATATTTATATAGTTTTGAAAGGGCGTGCCCTTTGTCGTGACAAAATACGCGTAAGAAGGCAAACCTCATTTATTATATACTTTTTCTATAGATTCTCGTTAATACATTTGGGACTGAAATGGTTTCCCTCCGCTATATGACGGTGACCCGGGGCCAATATGCGACTGGTTCTATTAATCTAGCTTCTCAGATCGTATGCGATTGTATCGTATTTTATTTATCACAATATTTTCAATGAAATCTTTCAACATGAAATAATAAAGGATAAAAATTGTACAATCATTAACGCACAGCCCACCGTAAACGGTCCGGCCTGTGCGTGGTGACTCTTAATTAAATTAACAATTGATTTAATTAATAATTTATTAATTCCTAACGTTCTAGTTTCCTGCGAGGGAAAATGATTGGCATAAGTTTCAGTTTTAGTTTTAATAAAAAGTATTTAGCTGGATATCCGCTTACGTCTATTATATTTAAACATTTGGTTTAACACAAATTAAGGTAAAGGAGTGTAGTATACAAGTATATATGTAGTTTTCCAAAGTGCTCATTCAACTTTTTCTCTTAATGCGTATTGGTTTTAGCTTCTTAAAAAATTATCTCTACTGAATTATACATTTTTAAAAACGTAACATCACGCCTGTAAACCCCGCAGAGGTAGGCAAAGGAATGCAGAACACATTTCACCAGTTACGTTTACTATGGAATAGGTGATGAACCTATTGCCATATACTGGGCACAATTATATACTCCGAGATTTTTAATAGTGGTATTAGAAATCTAAATAAGGAAAAAACCAATAGCGCTCCACCCGGGATTTGAACTCAGGACCTCCCAATCGACTAACTAGGCTGTCAACTTTTATTTTTACAAAAAAATGACTGCAATATTTTTGACGCTTTTTTGTGTACGGTTTTTCCCTTCCCAAACCTGAGTGAGATTATAACATGTTTGGTTTTAAGTATCACCTAAGTAGGATATTGGAATATCATTCAGTGATACATACATCATTTGATTGGCCCGTTGGTGCAGTGGTTAGTGAACCTAACTGTTGCGCCGGGGGGTCGTGGCTTCGATTCCCACCCAGAATAAATATTTGTGTGATGAACACAAGTATTTTTGTTCTGTGTCTGGCTGTAAAAAAAATATCTATTTAAGTATATATTTATATGTATATATGTAATTTATCAGCCGTCTGGTTACCATTCCACAAGCTCTGTTGATGCTTACTTTGGGATCAGATGGCTGTGTGTGGAGATGTCCCAAGATATTATACATGAGCCCAGTTGAATATGTTGCTTGCCTGCCTCATATGAATGCATTTTGCATAGATAATGTACAATGTGACACTAGAATAAAAACTGAATATGTATTAAGGAAACGTTTTCATACATTCTACTAGATTTACTAACATTACCGTTATATAACAAGAACGTGTTCTTTTACCGCCGAGATTATAGCGGTAGTATAATTAATGAACTCATGGGTACGAATGAAATAAATTTATTCATCATGAAATGGTGTGTGTTAGGATTCCATTATTGCTGAAATATTATTTAGTATTAAAACATAATAACTATAAGAGGAAATTTCGTAGGCCAACGTAGGCGTAAGGAAACAGTGTAGGTGTTTTGTAAATTTCAAAAACTGTTTCTAAATTAAATTGTATATTTTGATCACTTGTTTGGTTTTTTTAATTTGAATGTCGTCAAGTTGGTAGAATTTACACGCAAATTATACTTTATTACGACATTACTTTTCCTTTATAAAGGAAACCGCTCCTAGTTCCCACGAGGGCCCACGAGTATTCTTTTAACACAGAACTGTAAAAATGTTAAGGTATGCTTTTTCTAAGAGCCTCTTAGTGACGTTTTCTTTCCAATAGGTCTAGTCTTTTAAACATTTTTAGTAAGACAATATTTTTTTCTAGTAGCTTACCTCCGCATATTATTGAACTAAACAGTATTAATGTATGCTTCAAAAGTATTTACATATATACGTATATAACAATGCTATATATAAAAATATTTAGTATTCAAAAAGTGGTAAAACATCATATAGGTACTTCGCGCATCTGTATAACTTGTTATTAAAACAATATGAGTTTTCGTTAAACTTGAGAATACGGATTGACCAAATTATTTCTCAAGGATAGCAACCTGTCTGTCATATTCATCACATAGAACGAACACACCTACCACAAACTGAAACAAATTTATCATTAGAATAATGAAACTAATAGAAGTTTACTGTTCTTAGAATTATACTACTAATTAATTCCAATTCAGGGTTCAGTAGCTATTACTATTAACTGATATAATTATTTTGAAATTGTCAATCGCGGTTTTCATAGTTGTCAAGTTTCGCACTTTATCAATTACTAAATTAAATATTAATTATTATTTGATAAAGGGTGAAAAGGAAACATCAATAGTTTCTAAGGACCTACGGCAACGACAAGAAAAATATGTCATTGTCGAAATATTTTTCTTAAGACAAAACGTTAAAGTGTACATACAAATGGTTTGCCATATAAAACTTTTAATTAACAAAACGAAAGCATTTTCACCGTTTGGGTAGCTCCGTTGATCCCTTTGACTTCCTGCTCGGGGATTTATACTCGTATATATCAAATTCATTTATATTTGAGTATCTTTCATAATTTCTTTTATTATCCTACCGCGCTATAGTAAATTTGTTTACTTTTAAGAAATTGTGTATGTTTACTAATCTTTTCTCATTTGTTCCCTCATGCTTTTTCTTTGCATTTTCCCATTCTCATATCGTCAACGTAACAATAAACAATTTGCATATAAATTTCAATGTTTTATGTAAGGAACAAGTGATGTTACGTTATTTTACGGAGAAAAAGGCTTGAAATGCTGACATAGGCGACATTCGTGTAAATAAAATTATTGTGGGACATAAATTACTAGATGTAGTTTTACTTTTTGTATTATAATATTATGAACATAACACCATGCGTTTATTTCCCCGAAGGGTTAGGCAGAGGAGTGTAATATACTTCCATGAGTCATCTGTATACGACCCGCCATAAAACAGGGAATGAGTTTATTGCCATACATATTACAAATCCATTTCAAAAGTCTGAAAAATCCAATAGCACCCGATCAGGGGGTTGAACCCAGGACCTAACGCCCAGCAGTCGCGTTTATAACCACTAAACCAACTTAGCGGTCTTTTTTTATTTTTATGTATTTAGATAAATTTATTTAAACGAACATTATTCTATCATAGTGTAGATATGTCTTATAAGTGTAAGTGGCTTGCGGCAATTGTATTTAATAATAAGTAACAATTAAATTAAGTGCGTAAAACATACAAGTACTTAATCATAACCTATATTCTCTACCTGTTTCGTTATTTATCTCAAGGGAATGAAAGACGATAGAAAACGACGTAGGTGGCAAATAAGATTTGTCTTCCCACGTTCACTCTTCGCCGAGTGATTTTAGGTAGATGGAAATAGTATCCACGTTCAACAAATTGATTTATCATACTACAGTTATGGAAGGTACTCGTATACCTATGGCATGGTTTTTAATACAGTTTGAAGACAGTGGTAAGAAAGGAACACGGTCTACAGTGACGTGCATCACTATACACATTATCGAATGAAGAATGAAATCATTGTTATTACCATCTTTATGAGCCTTTTGCAGTCCAGTGCGGGACATAGGCCTTCCATGTGGCGCTCATAATCCTCACGCTGAGCATGCGGACTGACGATCATAGAGCAGAATTTCTCGTATCGCCTGCAATGCTGCCCATAAATGACGAAGGTATTTGACTGTGCTTGGGCACGACACAGCGATCGGAGAGCGCCGGGTTTTAGTATGACGCAGACTGTAATAGCTGATAATATTACCGTACGGTAGCACTTGTCTCTCCCTAAAACATTGGGATATAGAAGATTATGTTCTTCGCGCCATTCACATGGGACATCTACACACACGACCATCTGATACCAAACTGCAGTGCTGCGTTAATCTGGCGCTTGTTAAAGTACATTTTGTATGCATTTAAATATGCATATATGATTTGTATGTTGATTGTCTCGTTGGTCGTGCTGGTTGCAAGTGCAATTGCCGTTCGAGAGGTCCTGTGTTCAATGAACGGGTCGGGCACTACTAATATTTTCTAATTTAGATTTTCTAGTAGTGGATCGGCGTCTGGATATGTGCCCAGTGTAAGGCAATAGGCTCACCGCCTATTCCATAGTGAGACGTAAACATAACTAGTGAAACGTGGGAGTATACTACATTCCTCTGCCTACCTCTTCGGGAATTACAGGCGTGATGTTACGTTTTTAAAAATGTGTATATCAATAAAGATATTTTTTTACTAAGTGATAACGTTAACTAAAGTTGAATGAGCACATTGGAAAACAATAATTTTCGAGAGCTCTTGGAAAATTATTGAGAATACATTAATGTGTAATAAAGAGAAATCTTGATTGTATTTGATAAGTATGTTTCAAGTACGTGTCTATGTATTCTTTTATTGTATAGCATTATTTCCAATATACAGTTAATAATATATAAACAATACTCTTATACTGCCCCGTTGGTCGAGTTGGTTGCAAGTGCGACGACTGCCGAACGGGAGGTCCCGGGTTCGATTCCTGGGTCCAGCACTACTAAAAATTTTCTAATTTAGATTTTCTAG
>DWFO01003883.1:0-11858 GCA_018246595.1 Mimoniades nurscia nurscia
ACTGGTGAAACGTGGGAATGTTCTACATTCCTCTGCCTACCTCTTCGGGGATTACAGGCGTGAAGTTATTTTTTTTTTACTTTTTTTTTCAATATTGGGTTAACGAAATAGCAATCACTGAGGTTCTGGTTGGGATATTGTATAGTTTAGAGATTTTTTTCGTATTACGTGTGTGTGTGTGTGTGCCAAGCGAACTTGTGTTTGTGTGCATGTAAAATGTAAATATAATATACAGGAAAAAGATACGAAGTATGTGACACGATTTTTATCGCCTCGAATATATCGTTTAGGCAAATGTTATCAAGTTCGAAATTTTAGGAGCGGAAAAGCCAAACACGATTTGATATGCGTAGATTCCGATCGGCGTATTAGTTTCCTTGCCTAAACCAAGTTATTCGTGTGAAAAAAAAATGTATCGTAAAGGTGCCGTAATGTTATACACAGTCAACGCGAAAAATGTTTGCGTTTATTTATTATTTTTAATCTTGAGCCTTGCAATTGAGTATCGAATTGGAATTAAGTTCCCAGGCAATATAGTTATCCATTTTAACTTTTGAAAATGCATCCCAAATTTTATTTCAATTATTTTATAATTTCCAACTTGGACACATTAGTTAAGCTTCAACTCAGTTCACGTGATATCTTGAGATATTTTTTTATCTAAGACGTGGTTTAAAATATTTAAAGAGATTAAATAATACCATAACTAATACCTCATTATTATCAAAGTTGAGATTAATCGTGCAACGACTTGGTTTTCTTTGGCCACGAAGAGATGGTCGAAACAAACTGCATATATTTGAAGTTCTGTAACCACAATCATTTTATCTGCACCCATTACTATAGCACAACAGTTTACAACTTTTTTGATAATAACAATTCCTTTTATTGCAGACCTATTTTTTAAACTTGGTTATCGTGTACACAAGATGATTCATTACGGGTAAGGAAAAAATTCATTAATTTCCTCACTCCAAATGTGAATTATGTTGATCGAGGGATATTGTACTGTACTAAGGTTATCGATGTAGTCAGTTAAACTAACATTCGACTTGATTATTTTACAGATAGTCAAAGTTCTAGAGTAAGCGTAATAATATACATGTACAGACATGATATACAATAAAAGTTTCCATCTATTTTATTTATTTACTAAATTTTAAATAAATTATGTTTTTAGTAACATGAATGTCAAACTGGACTGCCGTCCGATTTCTAATGTTGACCACAGCCTACATGTTTGCGCTGCCTCAAATCGGATTAAGGTCCCACCTGAGACCCGTTACATGTGAGTTGGAATTAGGGATTACATTGTAATTCCTTGTGTACACACCATACGAAGACACCTGTTCGAATCAGTTATGACAATTCTCACTGGTAGGTACTTTTTTTGAAAATTTGTAAAGAAATATAAAAAAATATTATTTATTTATCATGGTTGTGATAAGGCGTTCTGTGTACACTATTAGACATAAGCCTCTTATAAACGTCGTCGTGCCCCGCGGACATTGGTTTACCACATCCGACATCTTCCTGCAGCCCTTCGCAGACCGTCATCATCTAGACGGAATACGTCAAGCTACTCCAATAGTACCTCCACTTCAGGACTTGTTTATTTCAATGGTTATCGGGTTCAGCTGATATGGTCAGCCCACTTACAACTTTAACGTAATATCACGCTTGTAACCTACGAAGAGGTGGGCAGAGCCACTGCCCCACTGGGTGCACTCCCTCGTTTTACCGATTATGTCTACGTCTCATTTTGGAGGAGGTGGTAAATTTGTAACAGCACACCGGGCACATATGTGTATAGACTGCGAGTCACTACGAGAAAATCTTAGTTAGAAAAATCCAACAGTGTCCGAACCGGCATTTGGACCCGGGCACTCGTTCGGCAGTCGCGCTTGTAGTTAGTTGCGAAACATAGATAAGAAAGGAATCTGAGATCGACAGAGTTTGGTTACACACTAACAAGCATGATACCTACCTGTCTTAACGATAAAGTAATCTCCGCTTTCAAACGTACGGATTATTGATTATTATATAGGCTGTTCCTTGCCTACACAACGTAACGTTAGTAACGACAACTAAATGAATGGTTTCAGTGTTCAAGGTTTGATTCAGGGACGATACAAATGTGTGTTTGAAAGTCACAGTGAATGCATTAGACGTCAAGCTTTTTTTTTTGTAGACCTTACGTCGGTTTTTCTTTTTGTTTTACGTTCATCAATAAATGTCCTGTTTGACGATGGACAAGTTGTATTCTTGTAAGTAATTGAAACGAAGTGACCGTGAAAATAAATCACCTCGAGCGGTTGAATTGATGGCGGAAGGAACAGTGTGGCTGAGGGTAAAATTTGTACATCTAAGTTTGCTATACTGATTTATATACACATACCATACAGGAAGTTAACATTATGTATCTTACGACATTATTCATGGATGTATAACATAATTAGCAATTAACTCCATTTTGTCTGGATATTTACATTATCGTATAACATGTGTTATATTGCTTTTATTGTATTGTATAATCATTCCATTAGGTAATTTAAATATTGAGTGAAGCGAAAAGGGAGAAAAAATCAAATTTCGAAATATCTTCATTAAATAATTTATTGCTACAAATTTCAAAAAAAATTATTTCCTTTTCCAACAAGTGATATTGAATCATAAAAACTTACCTGGCTCTGTTAACTCCAAGGTGCGATCTAAGATTCAAAATAGTACCCTCAATGGAAAGCTAAATTCTTATATCCACTAGATCTTCATTTCACCTCATCTTGGTCACATTATACGTTAGCATGCTTGTATGCTGTACGTGTGACGATGTGGCTCTAAGTAACTTAGCGGTTCATGGGATAACTAATTTGCCATTGGATATTGCATCCCTGCAGTATGAGGTCCAAGCGAATGAGAATACACATTCCTTTTCATTTGAATGAACATTTTCTTTCATAACTCATCCCTTTTCATTTGTATGAAAATATTCATTTATAATTTAAATAAAATGATACTTGTGAACGCTATCGAAATCATGAACGATAAAAAATTTGTTAACATTTGAAAATTGAAAAAAGTAACAAACACTTGTATGTGTGTAGTTTAATTGAAAATGATAAGATAATAAAATGAAAATATTACGTACACGAGTTATAAATTGATAATACATCTTTTAATACTAAGAAATTGATTCCATACTTAAACGGTTCAATAGAACTGGATGTTGGACGCAATAATGGCGTAGAATAAAGTCGAACCTATTGAAACCTATATTACTTAAATTTAGTATTATTTTTGTTCTTCCGATCGAATACTTTAGACATATTCCATGCGGGAATCAACTTTATTGTACGCCATTATTGCGTCCAATATCCAGTAGGTCAACAGAGACGTGGACGGCACGGTATCTAGATTACAGCTATTTGTGTCACATTATCGTCGGCTGAAATTGCGTTTGCAGTCTAATTATGTTCTAGTTGTGCAAGGCTTGCTATAGACTCGTGTATATCAGTTCAAACGTGCTATGTACTATACATAGGACATATCTTAGCCACAATATAGTCTTTTCCGCGTTAGGTTTTAAAGCGCCTGGTCCAATGATATTCATACGACGTTGTAATGAAAT
This sequence comes from Mimoniades nurscia nurscia, assembly GCA_018246595.1. Lineage (NCBI taxonomy): Eukaryota > Metazoa > Arthropoda > Insecta > Lepidoptera > Hesperiidae > Mimoniades > Mimoniades nurscia. Next base: position 3,629 of record DWFO01003883.1, read on the forward strand.
GCTCTGTTTGAAAAATAGGCGTCAATGTGTTTAAAGATGTGTTTGTACTTTTACATACATTATTTTCTTATTTTAATGTTATGAAACTTTTAATTAATTTTTATTATTAATAATAAATTTAAAGTACTTTCAAAGTAAGATTATAACTTATTGTTTTTTCTGTAGGTATCTAATTTATTGAATTTTTTATTTATATCATATTTTGACTGCCTTTTTTGTCCAGTGGTTAAAGGCGCGACGATCAATTAAGAGGACCTGGGTTTGGTTCTCAGTTCGGGCATAATATATTCGGGTCTTTTCGTACGTTCATATAACTGTAGGTATTGGTGGTAATAAGTCTGTACAATAACTATCGTCTCCTAGAATGCAATCCAAATAGAATTTGCGTCTTCAATAATACTACATGCAAACATCAATAAATACTGCGAACGACAAATTTATTGTATATCCTGTTGCATTGCGTCACTTCTATGCGTATGAGAAAGTATCATAGATTACCTAACAGTTTACGGTTTACGGTTTTCTAATAAAATGTAATTATTTCTAACGAAACTCTAAACTTTAATTTACAATGAAGCATTGATTTGTGTATTACAATGTTGAGTAAAATAACATGGTAAAGTCCGACCTGAAAATGAAGCCTTTGGATGAGTTTGTGGCCCGGTAGGGAAGGTGGTATGTACGACTGAGCCGAAAACGGACCACATGTTCATATCAGGGGCTCCGCGCCCTTACACGTTTGGCCCCTGACGGCTGCCTGCTTCCGCGGGACCTCAAACGGGGCTAGACGCGATGTAGAAGCTACAGATCGGCGAGTGACGGCCATAGTCGCGGCAACATCGTTACAGGTGCACGGGGGCACTTGACCCCCTAGACTGTCCTGGTAAAAAGGGGATCATCGAGGTCTATATTCTCGTAGCCATGCGGCGCAGTTCGCCGCGGGTACGATCGACTATGGTTGGTTGGTTGGGTTAACAATATTATTTATGATATACTATATAACGTACACAAATATTTTACATGTGATTCGCCTAAGCCACTTTATCTTGCAAATCATTATACCAGCGACGTTAGAATTCTCTTTCATAAAAGTTATCTTTATTATAGTGGAATATTAATTTATATTTAATAGGTCAAGACAGGTCTATAGAGATGACTGAATCTTCGTTTGAATAATTTTTTCGTAGAACTTGAAGAAGTAAAAATCAACAGCATTGAACAAGTGAATCGTTTTGATAAATCGTGCTCAGTCGTATGCTGTATGCATCCAAAAACGTTACCATTGTGCGTTGCTGCAATTTTCTTTAACGCAATTTTCATTCTGAGACAAAAGTATACTTGTAAGATCAATATTTAAATGAAGTCCTTTTAATATTTAGGCAAAGACAAAAAGAAACATCATTTACTCAACATTGTTTATGTTAAGTTACTTTAAAACTAAATATATGAGTAGTTAAATATTTCAAAGTCAACATTTTTATTTACTCTCTAGATTTTGAAGTAAGTAATGCAGCTATATTTTATTCAGGGCAACGCGTTCTATGATTCGTGGATTTTAATCTGTTGAGTATTAAGCGAAAAACGGATGCCGAGGTCTTGACACGGGCCATAAAGCATTCTGGAGTTAGTTGGCGGAAGATTAGTTGCGAGTCAGACTCTATCCTCGGCTTCATACATTGCTTCGTTAGGGGCTTATTGAACGAAGATGAAGCTGAGAGATGTTCAAGGGAAGCGAGTATCTAAATTTTCGTAGGATTTCATATCGTCATTTCGCTTTATACAGTACATTGAATACACAATGATTTAATGGGCTAATGTGTAAATGTAATAGAACTCCAGAAACACATTATGTACATGCAAATACACACACATGTACACACACCCACGCGCATACAATGTTGTTATTATTATGAGTTTGCTACCATAGAGTATCTTATAGCTATTTCTACCAGGGTAAAAAAATTTAAATTTTGTAATAAAATATTAAACGTAGTATATGTATGTTATTACTTAAAGGCGAGTTTATATAAGAGACCTTTCATATAACACTAATTCGTTTGCTTTATTACATGACAACAAAGAAATGCACGGAACTGATTGTTAGACCTGTAATTATGTATTGTTATATCCTCACAGTTGTAATTAATATGTAATTAAATTTAAACTTTGGCAAATATTAAAAAAAAGTTTACACAATTTCAATGAAATGGAAACTGGAAAACGCAGATACACCACTTGTAATATGACCCCTATCCCACAAGAACCGTACAATCTGTCTGGCTTCTGATTGGATCCGTTTTAAAGTCGTAATTCTCTACAACACAGAGAAGCTCAGAAATATAGTATCCTATTCATTTCATCCCGTGAAGCGGGAAAATGCCCAGTTTAGTATAACAATGTTACAAGACCGTGCTAGGAAGGAAATTTATATTTCCATAGGTACATAACAAAGAAGAAACTTCATCAGGAAATATGAATTTTATTTTACAATAAAAATTCTTGCGTCCGCTTTGTATCGTTCCGACAACTACGTGTTTAGTTTCAATATGCTTTAAATTCTTAATACAACGAGCGTTGTCACTATGAATTATTTTTATAAATGGTTATTGATTAGTATAGTAAATAAATAAAAAACATTTGCGACTTTTTATAACTTGTCCGTAGGTCTTCTTCAGTCAGACGGAGAAGTTTCAAGCACTAATTTATCAACAATCGCGAAACACGTGTTGTCTAGATACACAGCTTAGAAAATTCTAGCATGTCTGAGTTCTATCACGAATTAATTAGAATATTACTGATAATTGTCAAAGTAAGAAGCGCAAATGATTGTATAAGGTGTTCATAGTTTACTGTAGCAAGCACGTAACTTTGGATGGTTTATACGAACATAGTGGCAAAATAGAGCTTAATTTAAAAGAAAAAAATCTCTTGACACGTCACACTCACTCGAAACGAAAATATTTTTTGTATCTTCACCGCTTATTATCAATATTACGTTCTGTTCTAACCTCGATCCTTCACCTCCTCCATTTTATTCAATAATAACACGCGAGCACAATTATATTCAGATGGAAATATGTATATATGTATAGACGGTATTCCGCCGCTGTTACGGTAGAAACGCTTGCTAATGGACGGGGTAAATTGAACGTAAAGTCAATTTGAAATCTCGTTCGAATTCATTAGAAGAGTGTACGATTTTCGATAATTACCGCAATTTGCTTGATATTGCTTACGGCGATGAGTATAGTCGAAGATTTCTCGTGTTTTCTTACTCTATGTTAGCAATATATTGTACTTTTAATAATCCTTTTTATATAAGAACTATAAAAAAAATATCGTCTGTCATCCATTCTATGGTTTTTCGTAATTAGCTATGATATTTACACATTAATATCGTGCCTCTTACAAGAAGTTTTTATGTGACCATGTTTAAGGAAGCAATAGTGATGGAGAAGAATATTCCAGAAATACTCAATTCTACATCTTCCGAATATGATATTTTCTGAACAGCCTTCAGAGACTTCAAGATAATACAATATTCACATACAGTTCAAGCTGATATTACGTAACAAGAAATTTCATAGGAATTTCTTCATTTTATTGCAATTCTGAACAACGCTTGAAAGTTTTCAGCACACACGCTACTCCAATAAAACTATGGACGAAAGACGAAGTTTTGTTATATGACATTATTATGAAAAGTTGTAAGGTACTGGAAATGTTGACATGAACGTGGTGTCTTATGTGGTCTATGTGGCTGGCTCGGAAACTTATAAATAAGGCTCTGTGAGACTACTTGATGTATGTGGTTCCACTTTTAATGTTTCAATGAAACAGCGCCTGTATAAACATAGATAGTTTTATACGGAAAAATATGGTCTAATGTGAATGTAGAGTCAAGTTAGAGCACCAATTTCCGTTTTCATTCCTTTGAAGCTTTCTCAAAGCCGCGTTAATCTCACGTCAAATATCTTGAAAGCTTAAATAGCGTTGGTCCAACTTTTCATAGCAATTTTGTTATAGCTTGCAAACGTATTGTGAGACATTGGTAGTAGGATTTTTGTATTTTCTCAGATATTCTTCGATATTATTTCTCAGCTGTTTTAGAATCATAACTTATATTTTCGAAACAATATAATTAAAAAAAACGTTATTATTTGTGACAGAAATTAATAAAGTACTTACAAAGGAACATATTTAAAAATATATTATAAAACACACCATATGTGATAAAGAGGGAAATGAGGGGGAGTTTGGGGCGACTTCGTATATCGGGTAATGAAATTTTAGTATTATATTTTTGAATACATATAATGTTTGCCATAATGTCATGGACATAAGAACTTGTTTATTTTTATTAACACTCCAAGCAAGTGCTCTCTACCAGAAACATTGCACATTAATATTTATTTACTGGTCTACAATAACATTAGACACAACAACGTATTATCTCTGCAGGTACTGTACTCTTGACCGATAAGGTGTAGTTGTTCAAGTTTATAATTATTATAAATACCAATACATATATATACATATATATAAGGGCTGGTGCTTAAAAAAATATTTATTATTGTACCTTTTTTCTTTAGTTCCCGAGACTGTTTAAATCTTATATAAAATAAGACCTTAAGATTACCTCGTTGATTGATCGAGAGGCCCTGGGTTCGAATCCTTGGGTGAAAAAGTTAATATTAGAACAATTTAAAATCTAATTTCATTTTTCCTAGTTGAAACTAGTGTCTCGAAGTCTAGAATTGTGCCGGATGTTTGGCAATAGGCTCACCCCATATTCCATAGTTAGATATACACACAACTAGTCAAACGTAAGAGTCAAACTTAACTAAAACTAACTAGTAAAAACTAGTCAAAAGTATGAGTGTAGGTACTACACTACTGCGCCTGCCTTCACGGAGATTACAATTAGTAAGGCGCCTCTTTATTAGGAACGATGGCATTTTCTAGAAATGAGCATTTTGTAAGCAGGGTAACGACAACTTAAAGGTTTGTGCATAAAGAGACCTGTGTAGTTGTTATCTGCTTCCACAAATAAATAGTTTACTGTATTCGGTAACACATTATTTTCATATTGTATGTTGCGGAGCCATGCAAGGCGGGTCAATCTGGTGCGGTGCGGTGCTGTGCGGTGTGCTGCGGATCGGTCAAGTGCGAAAGGTCTGGAACGATGCGGTAAAATATAATTTTATAATATAATTATATATGTGATCACAAACTCGCCTCAAAGCGAAATAAGCGAACCTACACTAGAACTGTAATTTTTTTAGGTAAATATAAGTAGGTACCGCCTCTTGCCGCTAAGCGGACCCTCGTCACAGTCAGAGACATTCCACGTAAAACGAGCACATCCTTGAATATTTCATGTGAAATAAAAGGTAAGTACCTATTACCTACTGATGAAAAAGAGGTTTCGCAAAACACTTGGTGCTTATCATTAAACATCGTTTCATTTATTTATTTACACTTTATTGTGACCCTGTTGATTTAAAAGGGATAAACGTAGCTCCTTGTGGCATTCTCCACTGTTCGACCTTAGACAGACTGAAAGATCGCAGTAAGTGTTAATAAGACTAAGAGGTGTACGAACATGAATCTTAAATAAAATCTATTTTAAAGATATTCATAATAGACAGTCATGTTTTATGCATGACAATACTGCTCTTTATCCACTGTTTTGGCAACTGGACGACGTCCTGTTAAGTCGAGTGGTACTGGGACGGACAGGCTATTGGATATAACCAATTTTTATGAGCTGTACTGAGTTTTCAAACGTTAAAGGTGTTATTAAATATTTCTGTAGGATTTCAATACAAAAAAATATGGATTTTAAGTCGCTCCTATTTTCCATATATGTTGATGTACAAGTGGCTTGCCACTTTATTATTCAAAATATGAAATCATAGTTTGATTGTTCTGGGATGAATACTAAAAATATTTTTCTAAATACATATATCGTTGTGGTCAACGCCATTTTGATTTTAATAATTGACTGTAACTATTATAGTAAGGTAAGTTTAACCGTAATTTTTGTCCTTTCAAAACACGTATGGATTGTTAGCAATTCGTTTAATAAACAACAATTTCCGTTATAAATGCTACTGTATGTCATATGAGGCAATCATATTTAATATTGTATAAAAATACCAATATACAAGCAAAATAAACAATTAATTCGTCTTTGCAATACAGAAAAACCATGATTTGTTTAGTTTTTAATTAATTAATTTATATTTGGTTTAAGACTCAGTAACAATATAAAATATAGTTTATTGTAAAGAGAAAATTGTTGGTTTTTTTCTGTCTAATCATATAGTGAACATAATTATCTTTAATACTAATACGATAATTGCACTGGGAAATTACACTGTATAGTTTCATATTACTTTTTTTTAATCTAACCACAAAATTATTTTAACGCCTAATTAAAATATACATAGCAACATTACAGCAAATTCTTGATAAAATCCAAGGAACATTTTTATGTATATGGATATATATATGGGTACTACATTATCGTATTATATTATTTAAGTACCAGATACATTTAAAAACTGGTGCTAAACAATTAATAGTGTTCCAATTTTAATATATGAATGGAATCCAGATTATGGATTATTTTTTAACGGAACGTTATAACGTCATAGAGAGCGAAATTTTTTAACATAATTCAACACTATAGATGCCTTCGACGCGTGTTCCACGAGTGGAAAGATAAAAAGCATTGAAAAGAAGAACAGAAGAAGAAGAACAATAGCGAATAGGCACTTCCTAGGCAAGCTCGATACGTCCTAGGCTGCGTCTCGTTTTCCACCAGCTGGTGTGATAGCTGTTTAACATGATCTTATTGCTAAATAAATAGTAATAAAAAAACTCAATTTTTATGTTAAGTAAAACACTGACATGAAAATAAAAAAAATGGTCTTATTTTTATTTTATTTTTACAAAAAAGTTACACCTTTTAACTTTGGAATTTATATAAAATTTGTATATAGTAAAAGTGTCTTTTATTATTTTGTGACTGAGAGCTTCCTCAGTGTAGTTCACAGTGTTTTGTTTATATTTAAAAGACAAGTCTGAACACAATAATATTTTCAGTTTGAACACAATCTTTGATTTAAGTATTTTGAAATTTTTTTTCCTGTTATATCTTCTTGAAATTATAAAGGAATAAGATGGATGTCAATGTTAAAATTCCATAGACACTCTAACAACAACAAATAATGGTTGTAGCAGTCAATATGATATTAAATATTTATTTACACTTTACATATACCTAGTCTTTCACTCATTACATAACAATACTAATATGAACAATAAATTCAGTAACAAATATTACGTATAATAAATTTATTAAAAATATTCTGTAAAAAAGTTTGTTTCGCGAAATCTATGCTTAAGTACATTGTCTCTTTATAATCTATAAGTTAGCAATAACTCTTATATCAAAACCGTGAAACTTCATTCGTTCTTGCATATTCTTCCTTTCGTTTTTGATCTGTGACAATATTTGCACTTCTCCGTTTCACAAGAACATAAATATACCTGTAAAAAAAGTGAATTAATCAAATATAAATATCATTACATATGAATTCTAATTTAGGCTGGGTGTGAAATAAACACATGCTCAATAGGAAATACATTTGCTGTATGTAACAGCGCAATATGGCCGGAACTATATAAAAGTTTTGAAATTGTAAGTGCCTGTAAATAAATTATTATTATATCGGAAGAGAAAGTGGTTGGCCGGGGTGATTTATTTCAAAATAAAACTGGTGAAAACTTTACCGGTTTTCAAGTAAGATATGCGTCGTTCACAACGAATACCATTTAAGGTTGACTTCATCAATTTTTCTGTATGCATTTGTACATATTTTAAATTCATTCACATGCAATGTTGATATCTTAAATTTTATGCGAAACTTGATTGATGGCGAAACAACATTATTCATATCAGATAACAGTTAAAAACGGGGATACCTAAATATAATATTAAATTCAAATTCAAATATCATTTATTCAAAATTGGTTGATTACAATACTTTTTGTACGTATACTCTTTGTTCGTATACTTTGTAAAATAATATTATATGCTATATATTAAATTAGATACCTAGCTTCGAAGTACTGCAAGATGGGTAAGAGATAATGACGAATTAAATATAGGCAGCACGGCTTTATAAAGATGAAACAGGCAAATTTCCTATATGATTTC
>DWFO01003884.1:0-11856 GCA_018246595.1 Mimoniades nurscia nurscia
GGGACTTAAAAGTAACTGGTGAAACGTGGGAGTGTTCTACACTCCTCTGCCTACCTCTTCGGTGATTACAGGCGTGAATTAACTTTTTCTATGGTATCAATGTAACAGTCAAACTATCCCGTCACGTCCACGATACTGGCTCCGTCCAAGCGACAATGTTTCCAACTAGGATCCTAATCGTTAAACAAGAATATTATGCCAGTACCCACATGAAAGAACTTTCAAGTGGGCATACGAAACGGTGTGGGACTCTCACATAATGCTAAGTTCACATTTTCATATAGTTAACATTTGTAAATGCAAAACTAATAAGGTTAAACAATGTAATCTATTCGAGTATAAGCCCAGATCGCTGGCACCGACAAGCACTGAAGAGGGTTCGTTCGTTCGCTACGAACAAATTGATATAATGACTGCGTGCAGCGCATCCCCCGAAGACAACCACCTAAGTGGATGAGGGCGTCATGTCTAGTTTTAATTAAAACTCACCCCGCGTTCTTACAACACACAAGTTGCCAAGTTGAAGCGAATACCTAATGATTCCTTAGAAGTGCCCAATAATATACAAATTTAAACTTTAAACTAATGATCAGTGTTACCAATTTAACAACAGACGAACAGTATCTAAGCGTATTATCATATCAAGAGATAATACATTTGAAATAAGATAAAAAGTGGTTGAAAATGTAAAACGTAAATCACTATGACAATTCGTTTGAAAGAACTATCGTAATGGATACAAACGATACATTGCATAACAACAGTGCAATAAATAATTCAGAAGATATGTTATTAGTCACCGACGCGTCGCGAATAATGTTGACTAGCGCAAAGTACAGATGCGTCCTAAGGTGTGTTGTCCAGAAATGGCCTATTTACCCTTTATTTGAAGGGTCCTCGGCTACGTGTAGCAGGAAACAGACACGAATGAAAATATATTTTGTATAGTTTATTTATTTAAGTCTCTGATATCTGCGTACATGTACGCATATAGTGATAAATGTAGAAGAAGCGCGACAGGTGTGTAAAGATAAAGATATCTGGCGCTCTGTGCCCTCTGCCTACCCCGGGAAAAACCTGGCGTGAAAATATGTATGCATGTAATATTTATTTAGCAAAATATCATGTCACGAGCGAGAATCACGGCTGTCGGGGTCGCGGGGGACCGCCTGGTCTATCAAAACATCTTGAGTAGCGACGGTACAGTTACGAGCGAACACCTTTCCACCTACTTACAGTCGCCATAATAGATCGAGGCACGCGACAGGAGACCGGAACAAAGGCGCAGTGCACTACAGACCATCATTACGAAGACGAAGAAAAAGAAGTCAGTGCCAGCTGCCTTCCTACTTCCTTCCCTTACAAAACCGTGTAATACAAGATGTACGCTTTGTGAGCCGGTTTATTTTAGGGCTCATTCATTACGGCACTCAATAATAATTTGGCGCGTGTTCTTGTCTGTGTGCTGTGCAGACGAGCACGTTTGTCTGTGTGTGTGCGGTGCGCGCGATAGGTGCGGGCGCGTGCTACGTCGACATTTCTATGATAACCGGAAACGAGTTCCAATATGTATTTTGAGGGTGGCTTTCTATAATAGAGCAACCAATTTGTTCATTTTAGTCATTAACATACATTTAAAAAAGATTAATAGTTATATTACATGTATGTACATGTGAACATGATATAATTATGAATAGTTTTGAATTTAAAAAACGCTGTATATTTCTAAAACATTTAGTTCCTATATACGTATTTCACGCTATCAATTATTAAATATAAAATTAACGACGCTATTGAAACGCTCGTTGCGCTGATCGGAACTTCACGCCTTTAATCCTCGACGAGGTATGCAGCGGAATGTAGAACACTCCCACGTTTCACCAGTTACGTTTACGACGTAGGTAACTTTACGTCCTACTATGGAATAGGTGGTGAGCCTATTGCATTAAAACGGGCACATTATTCTTATTATTATGCTAATCTTGTTCTGTATAAGTACATATCTTGAACCAAATACAGGGCCCTTACGACTTTTAAATGTGACTATGTTCATATCAATAAAATTTTTTTTTTTTTATTTTATTTGTTGAGCGTCAGTGAAAACTTGCCTTTTAAGATTGACGCTTGTTTACCGTATTTGCGTTTGCGTCCAGACGGATGCTACCCTTCTCGACCCAAAATAAGACGCAGAAGAGCAATACTCGTCTGGACGCAAAAACTGACTAAGACATCATGAATGAATATTTGCAAATAGCAGTGATAGCCCAGTGGTTGTAAATTCGACCTCTCACTCCGGGAGACCGGGTTCAAATCCTAACGTGCACCTCTTAAAAATTTGCGTTTTAAGTTTAAATATCACTTGCTATAACGGTGAAGGAAAACATCGTGAGGAAACCTGCACATCTTAGAGTTCTCAAAAAAATGTTCTCTAAGGCGTGTGAAGTCTGCCAACCCGCACTTGGCCAGCGTGGCAGACTATAGCCTCTCATTTAAAGAGGAGTCCATGTTCCTACAAGTGGAACGATAAAAGGGTCGGTGAAAGAAATGTATTAAAATTACAATGTAAAAATATTTTTTTAAGACGATAATAAATTTTTATAAATTAATTTCTACTCACGAACGACCTAATAGAATTACAAAGAACCTAACGTCAGTTGGTTTTGCGGCTTAGTTAAAGATAAATAGCAAAAATTTAATATGTCGAAACCGCTTACAAAACACTAATTTCATTGTGAGGTAATAAAAAAACCCTCCCATAACGTTACACAACTCTGTTGAGGCGATAACGTCAACATTTGTTACACAATCAAACAACGAGTTGATAAGCTCAGTTTACAAATTGTTTACAGCAGCCGGTAATTACAGGATAGCCGTGGAAAGAGTAATTTAAACTGAGATAATTGAAAAACTAAGTATTTGAATGAACTGGAATAGAAAGAATATAACATGTAGGTATATTTTTTATTATAACATTAATATACGGTGTACGGCAACAGGCTTACCACCTATTGCGTGATTTCTCTGACTAGCTCTTCGGCGATTACTGATTATTTTTTATTATAACATTAATATACGGTGTACGGCAACAGGCTCACCACCTATTGCGTGATTTCCCTGCCTACCTCTATGGGGATTACTGAGGTGATGTTAAGTTTTATAAGAACATTTTGTGATCTCTATATACACGCTAAATGATTAGAACTTATAGAGTAATAATGAATTCAAAACATGAAAACATTCCCAGGATGTTTTAACGGGAACAGTTTTCTAGAATATATATGTATGTATATGTACTCGTAGATGTAGAGATTTTGAAAATAACGTTATCAGTAGAAATCCCTATAATTAATATTAAAGTAGCACTCTGGCGTGTAATTATTTTCACTAGCGCCTGGCGGGGACGTCAAAGGGCCAAATTTGATTACATCGCTAACCGCCGTACCAGTTAAAAGAGCTGATGAACTTTTCGTAATATTATTACCTCTATGCCCGTATACTGACCTTATACATTTGTAATGAAGGCAAAATTAATGATGGGCGAAGTTAAAACGTTTTGAGCCGTACGCGGCGGCAGATTATTATTAATTGATAAGTGCTTTAGTGGGCATTTTACGTGAACTCGCGCTGTCCGCTTTTTGGCGAGTAACGGGAATTACTTGTGGCGAGTTTGCCACTTCCGTGGTTTCGAAAGAAATTAGTAACGAGAAATCTGCGCCGCGACCTCGCTGCAATCGGCGGGAGCTCGTGAAGAAGCACCTCGTATAGCTCTGAAACTGGTCGTGCTACTCCGAAGAAACAAACCTGAGTCAAGCCAGCTTATACATAATATAAAGAGAAATTTTGGGAAAAAGAAATTGACAAATAAAGCAAGAAGTGGCATATAATTATTATTTGCCACTTCTTGCTGTTATCATCAAACCTTTTATCGTTCTGGACAAGTGTTTCCTTGCAGAAGGAGAAAGACTAAGGTTGTAGTCTGCCACGCTAAGCAAGTACGTATTAAAGTACAACGTCTTGGTACAGTATAACGTAATAGAAAAAAACATATTGAAAACACGAGATTTATCCGAATCGGGAAGCAATGTTCTATTAAGTTGTTTACACCAACCTTCCAAGCCCTACGCTTTTTTGTTTTCGCCCTTTTTGTTGGTCTCAGTGTTTTTCACTACGGAGCCACAATTAGGAAGACGGAAATGCATCTTAATCGACCTCCAAAACCATTGAATCCGTCACAGTTGGCTAGTCGCGGTCGACCTTAATTTGCGAAACAAATATTGATTTGTTTCATATTCAATCGAGCACTGCTTTGATTATGGTAGAAAATATTAAGTGTTCGTTTAGGTAAATTTATTTCTACTACTTTTATATCTTGTTAACTCAACATACTGCAAGTGTCCTGCCAAATGCTTAATGCCAAACGAAAAATGAATATATTCCCATTCAATAAGTTATTATTTCCAAAATGTTAGATATTCATTTAGGCATTTATAAAGGTGTGCAATAAAAGCATTTATATTAATATTTTTACTAACAAAAAAGTTTAATAAATGAACATACTAAAGTGGTCACCATACCAGCAACTATCCGAATCAATCGTTTTAATTAACGGATTTGGTTAGAGCGATCCCTGGATCGCGACCTGGAGCGAGACCTGTCTCGAGATAAGCATCTATAAAATTAATGCCTTGTATTGATGTTGTAGTTTAAATTTGTAATAGTAGCTCGAATTTTGAATTTGTACCCGGTTTATACAAATATAGACTAACGACCTATTCCGTGGTGCAACGTAAGTGTAACCGGTGAAAAATAGGAGTGTACTACACTCTCAACTTACCTCTTTGGGAATTTCCGGCTTGACTTTACGTTCGTCTCAAGCAATGGCCATACTGTTTCAATCAAAATTTAATTGAAAGATAAATAAAAAGTAAAACAATCAAATGTAAATAAGCAATTGAAAAAAACAATCGTCTATAGAGAACGCTGAAAAGAGAATTTCATTAAAACGGAATACGTTTCGAAAAATGTTTCTTAAAATCGTAAAATGGTATTATTTGTGCTTTTACTTCATTACTTCTCACGAACTTATTGGCATATAATATGTAGCAACCATAACATCACGCCTGTAACCCCCGAAGACATTCTTCAACAGTTATGTACATATGTAGTAATTGTAGGTAAAGTGATTATAATACTTATGACGGCTATTAAAAGGGTTAAAATAGCTTGTATTGCACATTGTGTTTCACTGCGCTCACCGTGTTGATAAAATGCTAATTAATGGTATGAATAATGCTACCTGCATATACATATACGAAAGCCGTATTATACGAAAGACTCCTTTTGTATGTGACGATAAATTCTAATTTCGTAATGCTATTAAGGAAACCTTTCGCCGTGAAAATAATTAATCACGTCCCATAATGAAATGAATCAAGTTAGTACAAATAAACCAAATTCGCTTTGAGCATTTAAATCATTAACATTTAAAGTCGCATAACATTATGCTCAACTTTGTATTCTAAAATAGGTAGTTTCAATTGAAAATATCTTGTCCGACATAATATAGTGTTTGTGAGTGCGTAGGCATACTGGTCGGTGTCAATGACTACGTATGCATCTGTACATGTTTGTGTGTGTGTGTACACATATTGTGTATTTTTTTTAGTTTTATAAAAAATATATGAGTACAATCCACTGAGATATAGCATGGTATACTTTTAAGGATAAGAGTCTAACAAGGAACAATAGCAGGGGTTTTGATACTTATAAAACTGTGTCAAAATATTTTTATTCACATTAACATTTATTTAATCTCGCAAGGAACCCTAAACATTACGCAGCAAATCTTTGCTTAATAGCGCTGCGCTGTCAACTCTGATTTTCACATATCATGGCTCCACCATTAATCACGATGCGAACCCTTTCCCTCGTGCCCGACTAAGGGAAATCAATAACATGCATTTAGTACTGTCTGTGGCAGACACCGTTAACAAACACACACACACACGCGCACACACATACACACACACACACACACACACACACACACACACGCACGCACGCACGCAAGCACTCACGCACGCACGCACACGCAGAACACGCGTTAACAGTACTTAGTTGAATTGTATGCTATGCATGTGCAACATAGTAATTAAGAGCAACCCTTAAAAATAAAACACGCTACTCGTGGCATTCACAATGGAAATCACTAGTTTAGTAGATGGAAATTTAGGATGAATTAATTTACGAAAAAAAAATTAATGGGATATGAAATAGTATATTACAAAATATAGGCATAAATATATGATCGCGCGAAAATAACAGTGGCGTGGCGACGTCAAACCTTATCAAGGCCTTTAAGACCGTTTCGAACTTCCGACAGCGGTGTAGTTGCTAATTCTTATCTTCATTGATCCGAAAGGCGTGATGAATACTCTAGACCGTCCCAGATGTTAGATAAAATCGTCGCAATCACGACAAAGCATTCTTTTACATTTCTATTTCGGTATGAATATACAATTATTATTATACTCGTATAATAGTCTCATCATACGTGCGCGCCGCTTTCGAAAACCTTTGATGTTTTCCTCAGTCCAGGTGATACAGTCAGTACCTATTTTGTCGATACGCCTACGAATATTCTCGTACATGTGCAAACTGCCTTAAATATAGATATCTCTGACTTATCAAAATTAGTTTGCGCTAAAATATATGTAGCTATTAAATTATTATTTCCGTAACGACGAACAAACACTTAAACTCGAACACCTCGGAACGGTATAATCCGAGCGATGCGGCTCACGTTTGCGGCTTGCGTTCACGGCTCGCTGGAAATATATAGAGCAGATATTTTTTCCACAAACACAGCTGAACCACGGACTGAATATCTACAACACAAAAATAAATGCCCTTTATAAAATGTTATGTTAATTTATACCATCAAACCTAGATCTATTTGAAGTGTTATCGGAAGTATAAATTATAGGAACAGTTTTTTTTTTATATTATTAGGTACTCTTATTAACATACTTGAAATTTAAATGAATATGATGTTATCTATTTGATGATTGGAGCATTTCTGTCAAATATATTCCTAAATAATATATTATGTCAAATATAATTCTAAAATGTATCAGATATAATCGTAAAATATTGTTCCAAAATTGTTGATACGGAGTGTTTACAGAGCGTTAACGATACAAGGCCAGCGCAATGGGGTATGGACGTCATAGCAATGTTCGTGCGAATAGTACTCCGCGAAATGATTTCACGAAACTTCGGTTTCTGACACATTACTTTATCAACACGAAAATAATAATATTTTCTGTATGTGTGGAAAGGAAAATGGTGCTTTTGGCTATTTTACAAATAGAAAATGTTTATACACTCTTCCAATTTCCCATGGATCAAGCGACGGTAAGTGAATTCTCCAAAATATACCAAAAAAGAATAATAGATAGCCTAGAATTGGGTTAATTTAGTAGAATCAAAATGGCGCTTGGATACTTAATTAGGTGGGTTCCAGGTCCTCGCAATCGAGTCACGTCTAATTACCTATTACTATTGCTGTCTCTCTTGCACACCATAAGTATATAGTTGGTTATCTTTTTCACACTGATTGTTTGCACGAAACATACTAAAAAAATTAAGCTTTTTTTCTAAGTAAAACAAATATCAAACAACAAAATCCTCACGGGACAGATGTCGAACAGGCTGACACTGACGAAGGTCATTGCTTATCTTTCCTGTCTATACTTATAAGGTTTTACTTTTTGTTTGTAAAAGCAGTAGAACACGTAGGAAGGACATTTTGTATTGATACAGTAGTTGAAATTAAAAACTTAACGAGACATCCCTTCTGCAATCCTCTAAAAGGTAGGCAGAGGAGTTTCGTACACTCCCAAGTTACACCAGTAACTTTACGTCCCACTATGAGATTTATGTATGAAGTCTGTTGCCATGCACCAGGCACATAGATTCCGACTCACTATTATAAATTCTAAGTTAGAAAAATCCAATAGTGCTCGACCCGGGATTGAACCCAGGATATCTGGATCAGAAGTCATGACCAACGAGGCAGTGAAATAACAATAGATACAACCAATCCCTACTGAAGCTGTTAAAGAAAAAACAATGTCAATTCAGTAACTTTGTTAAAATCTAAATTTACATCCAGCATGTAGATGCCCCTTATAACCTTCGATATTCATTAAAAATAATCCCAAAAGCCGATACTTACGAGTACAACCCTCCACACAATTTCATGTAAAAAAAACTCGTGTATTTTAGAAATATCCGATTGAAAGGGGATTCGCTCCTGAACATAATGAAACGTATCCCCTTCGGATATGCCTACGGGATTCTCGTTATTTACATTTATATGAAATATAAACGTTTTTATGAATATCAATCCTGCGAACACAATATATATGTATTAATATGAAATAATTTCCGTGTGTTTTAATATTTACGAGAATGAATAGCAAAGTACGGTTATAAACGGAATGTTCACAAAGTCAAGCCCATGATTTTCATAGTTTAAGTCTTGACGTTACATCGCCCAATTGTAGTGAAATAATATTATTAATATTTATTGTTAAAAAAACACATAAAACTTTAATGGGTACCAGTATTGACAGTGTTACTTGTAAGCAAATAGTTTCACATGCGGATTCCTGCTTTTTCCTTTCGAAACCTGCCCAAAGTATAAGCCGTTAGAATATCGATCAACCCTGCAATTCGAATATTTACAACTAATAAGATGCTAATAACATGTCCAATAACATGTAGCGAAGACGCGAACGGCAGTTGCCGATTTCTATTTCAAGTGGTCGTATAAATTGGCTTTACCCACGATCCAATGATAACGCGCGCTCCACGGAAACCCGACAAATGTTACTGAAATACGCGGCAAAAGTACGCTAATACGCGCCGTGAGTAACGACCACGCATGCACAACTGAAACGCATAACATAGATATAGAAAGATACAAGAGTGATAAAAAAAATGATGCATTATGTCGTATTACGACAATTGTATAAATTGATAGACACAATCATAAACTTGACAAAAATTTGAGTTACACAAATTTCATTGTACGCATTTGTAGCTAAATAAATATCTAGTGTATATGACATACTTTGTACGTATATAAATGGCATTATACCATTACCTTTATTAGCGTATATAATTGCTTATGTTATTAAATTTACATTCAAATTAATAAAAAACTGGAGGACTTCATTGTTAATATAAAAAACATATATAGGTTATTATACACATATATAGGTATATTAGTATATTAATCTAAAAGTAACCTAGGTAGTTAGCCTATTGCCACACAACGGGCACATTTCCGGACTCCGAGCTGCTACTAGAAAATCTAAATCTGAAAAATTTTATAGTCACCGACCCGGGAATTGAACTCAGGACGTCCCGATCGGCAGTCGCACTTGCAACCAACACGACCATTGACGACGACTACAATTTTTTTTACGTATAATGCGAAATGCTTTCACAATTTCATTTATAATAGTCCATAAAAAGAAAACTCGACCAAGGAAGCAAAATACAAAAAGAACGGAAACAATCACCAGGAACAACAACAGCGACGAGAGTTAAATTTTCCCCGCATTGAGCGAGATATTCCGTAATTGGAAACGATGGAACAACTGAAGCCTAATAAAAATTGAAAATAATAATGGCGCTTGTTTCCACGACAACTCAGATGCAATCGCGAATTGTTCTCAACGCTCCACAGAACTAAATATGCATCACGTAATAGAATTCCGTATACATTGTGAATGGTTGCCGTTTGTTAAACGAAGTAGATAATATGTTCCGGAGAATAGATATGGAATAATAGGTCTTATTTCTTTTCTACAACTATACCTGAAATTGCATCTATTGTAACTACATATGATATACATGCTTTGGTATTTTCAAAACGCTTAGCTGCAAACTATTATTACTATCACGTTAGATCCCTTACCGAGTTGGCAGAGAACACCGAATATTAGATAACTATCTTTAGCATCTTAACTTCTGGAAATAGAGTAAATGCTGAAGCGTGTTTGGTTTTGTGAAAGATCAATTTTAGCCCACATAAAGCGAAAATGTTCTAGGATATTCAGCACGCAACAAACAAAACATATTTATGATTGGCGAAGGGAAATGTCTACGCCTCAGTCAAAGTCTAATAGTTAATAGGCCTAAACATTTTTGTACATCTCTGATTGTAGGTTGCTTAAGAAAACGAGCTGAAAATATCATGAAACAATACTAAAATACGCGCAAATTAATACTCAAATAAGGAAGAAACGTAGATGTTACGCAAAATAGTCGCCAGCTCTAAAAATTCCAACGTAAATCAGACTCCTTGAGGCGCGAGATAACGAAACAACGTTCTTTATCTCGAACTTTATCTGGTGTTACAATATCGTACGAGCACCGTCTAGGATCACTTTTAAAATACATAATCCGATCTTCGAACATTGACTGATTGGTAATTTAAGAGACCTACTTTTTAAAACTAAAATAAATCGACGTATATATCATTAAATTACGTATTACTGAATACAGTGTACAAGTATTGATCAGTAAACACGATACACTACCGGGAACGTTAAAATGTCGTTATTATGAAGTAATAAAGTGCTTCCCTCTTATGTTCATTTTGTTCATTGCGAATTGTAATAAGGTTAAATGAAACGGAAAGAAGGATATACGATGATTAATATATCAATAATTTGATTAATGTTAGATTCGTAAGTTATGAGTTTTTAGATGTAGTTATATAATGGTCGGTTATTAGCAAACGACTAACAAAGTACTTAAATGTTTGGTAAAACAAAACCACGGTTCAGAATCTCTTGTGTACTTGTTCGGGACTTAAGAGGAAAGCAGGACCGCAATGCAAAACTTCCAGAGAGAAGTTTCGTTGTACTGTGATACTATTTTTTATATAATATACTAAGATGTGCAAAAGAGCAAGCAGGTCACCAGATTTAAAATAGATATTTTATTTTATATTTTAAATTGAAAATCATTAAAATATAACATTAAATTGCTACATATCTTCCGGCATTGAGGAAATCATGATCAAGGTCAGTAATTTAACAACATATCTGAACCTAGTTGAATGGCAGTTGATATTGAAAAGTCACTCATTTAACGAATTTATCGAATGATGTTAAAGGAATTCAAATGTACAAAACAAAAAGTTTATTTTATTATTTTTTTAATTATTTTTGTTCATTAACAAGTTACGTGCAATTCGTAAATGAATTACGTAGTGTAAATAAACTCAAAGTTATCGGTCATAATGGTGTGAACACACATGAGTGTAACGTCTGAATCTAGAAAACTGAAGTGACCACAATAAAGTATCTGTTAGACCGCTAAAGAGACAAGTGCGAAGATTAAGTAATGAACTTAACATTTGAAATAAGTAACTTCACGCCTGTAATACCTAACATTTCATTTAAGTTAAAAAATATTTATTATCAAATCATCATAAACATTAATAAATTTTTACACGAATGTATTTCTAAACAGTTTTATATTAAATAAACTTAAATAGAATACATACCAGGAAAAGTTCAAATAATGAGATACTCTTCAAAGAATGGAATATACTTTTAAATTAAAGGAATTAAGTACTTACTCGAACATTTCATCACCAACCAACCAACTTGATTGATTGGTAGAAACTGGCAATTGACATTATGTCCGCCCGTTTTAATAACAAGAGAGAATAAATAAATATTTTAGATACATAATTTATTTATTTATTTATTTTCATCAGTTACAATGTTTTAGGTAAACTTTACAGATTTTTTATATCTAACACGTTTA
>DWFO01003885.1:0-11856 GCA_018246595.1 Mimoniades nurscia nurscia
CGCGAAAATAGACCCCAACAGAGAGATATAGCAGTGCCTATGACATGTCGACAAACTACAAAGAAAACTTATGAGCAATTACTGGTGAGTATGTGTAGACCATATGAAGCATTGACCCTTTTTTAAAATGTAACCATAAAATTAAATTATTTCCAATATCAAATGCATAATTCACAGTTTTATTACAATTTTCTAATACATAAATATTATAATTGTTGTGGATGCCAAAACGTTATTGATTATTATTAGCCAACATAAACTAAGCTAATATGAAATTGGGGCAACACTCAAAACATAATTTATTTCTATGTTCTTGTTATACATAGGTCTCCACTATGGTTTGCGCATGAAAACAATTAAAATAAATTAAGGTAAATTTATTAATATTTTTTTATGTCTCATATTATAGCAAGGCAAAGAGGGTGTGGAATTTGTGTTAATGGTAAGAAAGGGCACAAAACCTCAATACAAGTCGTTTAATGCCCCGCCAGAACTCGCCAGTAATTTACAGCAACAAGCCTTAGCAGATAAACAAGAAATGGAAAGAGTGAAGAGGTAAGTTCTTAATAAAAATTCAAAATAAAATGTCTAATAGCTCGACATGTTACAATATATTATTTTTAATGTTAATAAACGGTCTTTGTTAATAGATTGACTTTAAATATTTCGGAGAGACAAGAAGAAGAAGAATACAGTGCAGAGAGTGGAGGTGCGTCAGGCGGGATAGGCAATCCCAATAGAGGATTACATGCGCGCCAAAAATACCAGCATCCAAAGGGAGCACCTGATGCAGATCTGATATTTGGACCTAAAAAATTCAAATGAGTGACATAAAATAATAACTTCTAAGAAATAAGAAACACTAATAAAACTTTCAACATCTGTATATTAGATATTCAAAGATATTAAGAGATATTGTTAAAATATATTGATTTTTATTTTATTTTTTATAAATTTTAATGTAATGCCTATCACCTTTACATTGAACAGATTTATAGCAAACGAGTTATATCCTAATTCAAAATTGGAAACACTCACCATTCTAATGTGTTACTATATCGTATAAAAAGTCTTAATTTGACTTGTAAACTTGTAAAAATGGATTGTGTATTATTAAATTATAATTTTGCTGGATGGCAATAAGCTCACCTAACCTCCTATTCCATAATGGGAATTATTGTTTAGACGTAACTGGTGAAACGTGGGAGTGTTCTTCATTATTCTACCTATCTCTTTGGGGGACCCAGGAATCGAACTCAGGACCTCCCGTTCGGCAGTCACACTTGCAACCAACACAACTACTGATTAAAACAATTATATTAATAATTAGGGTTTTTTTTTCTTATGTCTGCTGTAAATAATGGAATAAAAAACTATCAGCAACGGTCATTCTTTCGTTACTACACGTCAAACGATTACAACTAGTAATATTGTATTTGGAATAGAAGAATGTATTTGAAACTGGAATGATGATTTATGGATAAAAGAGCATTGAAGATGATATTGGTATTTATTTAACCTCTGAAGCGAATTATAAATGAGTAGTTTTAATATACTTGTAGGACTTGTGATATCTACGTAATAAAGAATAATTGAAAATCATTTCGATGTGAAATATATTATTATTATTATCCGTATATAGAAATTGTCTTTACCACTGCTGATATTTTTTAAGTTTTAGATAACAATTATTTGCGACAGACAAAAAATATCATGGGAGAAAATGACATCTGAGTGACATAAGTCAAAGGAATAAAGAGTTTATTTAACACTTCAGCATAGAATACATAACATAGTGAAAATGGCTGCAAGCCGTCGGAAGCAAGATGACAAAAATTTGGAAATTTTACGTGAACTTATAACTTTAAATGGAAATAAATATTGTTTAGATTGTAACCAACGGGGGCCTACGTACGTTAATACTACAATAGGTTCTTTTGTATGTTCAAAATGTTCTGGAATGTTGTAAGTATCGGTTTTGCGTTCTTGCTGTTAAATTAGACCAAAAAACAATGACTTATCCTTTGGTGTTTCAGGCGTGGTCTCACACCACCACACCGAGTGAAGTCTATTTCTATGGCGACGTTCGCACCAGAAGAAATAGAATTTATAAGAGTAAGGGGAAATGATTATTGTCGACGCGTTTGGCTCGGCCTGTATGAGGGTGAAAGTGTGAACTTTACTGACGAACAAAGCGTGAAAGATTTTATGTCCGATAAGTATGAAAAGAAACGTTACTATCTCGATTCGCCGCCTAATAATTCGATAATGACAAATGGAAGCGCCGTTTTGAAAAATAAAACGAAATCTAAACCGCTGAGTGGCGTAGTTCCGACGCCTTTGATATCGATTTCTCCGCAGACGTCCAAAACTATTGTAAACAATAATATGGTCAGTACGGCAAAAGTGGTGAGCAATCTGACTCCAGTTACTAATAACACCAGTCATAAAATAGCAAGGCCTGTGAACAATTTCTCTCAACCATTATTAACCAACATCTCCACGGTACCAGTGGCAGCCACCATTCCACCACCGGTCTCAGTGTAAGTTTTTCATAAACTACTTCAGTAATGATTGTAAATTAAAAACTTGTTTATGTGTATATTAAAAACTTGTTTATGTGTATATTAAAAACTTGTTTATATATACATTTGGTTTGATGATCCATATACCTGATACATTAATCTGGATTTCAAGGCACTACTAAATATTTAAACTAGAAAATATAAGTTAGAAAAATCCAAGATATCCATATCAAGATTTAAGTGCAGGGCCCCTTAATCAGCACTCACACTTGCAACCACTCAGCCAATGAAGCAGACCTATAGAATTCATATAGTCAGAATAATATAGTCTTTAAATGTATGAATATTGACTTGACTATAATCATTATATATAGTGTCTGCTATTAAATGATTTTTATAAATACATTTGTTCTTGTTTTCAGCTTCCCAGTTGATTTTTCGACAGCAAACATCTTCAACAGTGCAGAGTTCAATAATAACATGAACAATAACATCTCAATGCAGACTCCATTGACTACAGCTTTTAATCCACCGTTCAATGCCTTCAATCAACAGTCAACAACTTCAGCAAGTGAGTTAAACATGATTCTATATTGAAGGCATACACAGTTGAGGAAACTTTGAGGAAAAACTTAGTCAATATTTGTTATCAAAATTTAAATCTAATGTTATCTTTATTAGTTTTTTTACTTTGATCACTTTGTTGAACACTTTTTCTATCTAAATTAACACACTTTGAATATTGATTTATGGAAATATAAGGGTAGGTATTGGCAAACATTAATAATGTAGTTTCATTTTGACGTACAAAAAGTGTTGTAATCAACCAATTTTGAATAAATGATATTTGAATTTGAATTTGTAGTCTATCTATGCAGTGTGGATGCAATTGATGCAATCATCATGACAGGTCTCTTCCAGGGTTGGTAGAGGGTACCAAGTATCAAATGTCTTCCACATTCATCAATTTCCTCATATACACACTCTATTATGAACCCTTCTGACCCTCCCATCCGCAAGTAAATTATATTCATCGAATGAGCCCATTGTGGTATTAGAAATTTTTTAGTGTATTAAATACTTAATGGGGCTTTCAGGTGACCGTTATGCAGCTTTAGCAGATTTGGATCTAGCATTAAGACAACAAAATATGAAGAATATGGGTGAGTAGATTTGCAATTAACTTATTTTTTGGTTACAACTTTGACTAAACAATTTGCAATGGATGATAGTATGATGAGTAGTATGTGAGAATTTATATTTGAACCAATCCTGAAAACTAAAGATTGTTCAATATTTTTGCACTTTACTATAGTATTTTATATATTTTATGCAATCACAATCTGATAAATCTGTATTATTCTTTAAGAAAGTAATTAAATGTTCTGATGTTTCAATGGCATGTTGTAGAGATTGTATGCAATTTATCATTGTGGTACACATTGCAAGTATTGAGAGATATGATTATTTGGTTCTATAAAAAGTTCTATTAATTTATTTCAGAGGAAAGTAATACAGTAAGTAAGAACCCATTCCAAAGCTCAGCTACCAATGATTTATTTAACAATAAAAATCCATTTTTCAATGGATCATGGAGTACCACACCAGCACCTGTCCCCGTTAATCCTTTTATGGTGAGTGTTCAAATTATACTTGTATTTTGGAAGCCTGTGCCCTGAAGCTAGTGAAGCAAACACTGTCAATTATAAGCACCACTGCATGACCTCAATCTTGAAGTAGATCATTTATATCATTGACATTGTTGTAGTACAATTAGCATTTGCGTGTGGTACCAGTACTAGTCATTATGCAACACATATAAAAAATAACCAAATTACATTATTTAATTATAATTGTAATTAAGGTTTGGGTGCACATAAATGTATTGAAACTATTTTTAGTCTTTTACACATTGTTTACTGTGTCGTCATTGAGGCACAAAATAATCATTATTCATTTGTGGGTGTTACAATGTTTTATTTAGTATACTTGTCCTGATATGTATTATGTAAAGATAAAATTTTTAGAATTAGTATGCATTTCATATTGAAGGATATGTACAAGTATTTCATTTTATTGTTATCATTCTCATATCTGTTTAGTTTAAAATTACCCCATTACAGTGTGCACTATTATTTTTCTAGCAATCATCAAATAATGGGAGTTTCGTAAACTCAAAGAATCCATTTCTTTGATCTTGTGGTGGTCGGCTCAAGTTGAAGGTGAATGAAACGAGGAGTTATAAGAAGCACAAACTAAGCTACAAATGAGATTTGTTTGCAAATTAATTGATATCAAAACCATTATTGTTAGTATTAAAATTTTACCATAAAGCCAGTCCAAGTCCATGTGCTTTCTATGGTCGGAACGTAAGTGCCTCAGTCTGCCTTAAAAATATAGTCTTTCTAATGTGTATTCCTTATACAAACTGTTGATATTTACAACTGTTAAAGTATTCAAGTTATATGTAAATAGGGAATTTGATTGTAATATGTATATGATTGATGCTGGTCTTAGCTTTATTATTTTTATATTGATCCATACATGGTAGTGTTGAACAAATCTTAGCACTAGGTATTTGAAACTGAAATACTGTAACAAACATGATGACATACAAACTATGAATTAAAAATCGTTATGAATTCGGTGCCTTGTGAAACTAGGAGGAAGTTAGATAAGTATTAATATGAATAGTGAGTCAATGGCCGGGCGATGATGTCATCGCGACACCAGTAGCCATACTGGGCTGTAGGAGTGAGCATTCGTACAAATCGCATAGTAAATAACATGACAAAGATAGCCCACATTGAAACAATATGTGGGCGCGATTTATTTAGATAAATAAGAGATCTGGAACTAAATAATACCAAGAGGCTATGAACACTGTTGCATTCTTCATTTTATTATTTGCTTTATTTAATTCAATGGCAAATAATAAAATATATTCTGGTATATTGTCTCTGTTGTTTTAATAGTATTTATTCATGCACTTAGACATGTTTAGAATTCCAGATTTTAATATTTTGACACAACCTGAACTAATGTACTTCATTCTTTACTTTAGAGATAAATTGTTAATTAATATTTTTTGCTTAATAATTGTTAGTTAATTAATAATATGTAAGATGGCTTGTTATAATTCGAGCTCTCAAATTTTGTGCTTGATCTGTGATTGTAAATCAGTAATTTTAATTTTCTACATGCAATGAGCTAATTTGAACAAATTGTAATTTTAATCAATGCACTCAACTATTTATTTAACTCTAATGTAATTATTTTTTTACTGCACATTGAGATCTGTTAATTTGTATTTAAATTAAAATGATATAATTTTTTTTATGTTTTTTCGTGTTCTCACCTGTAAAAAAATTAATTGATATGATAACAGATTCTTTACAAACACATGCAAGTAAACATAAAATTTTATTCAATTATCTGTTCTCAAGACTTTTTCTATTATTTATTTTGGAAAAGTCTATAAATTTTTACGTACTAAGTTAATAAATGTCTTAATTGATATACAAAATTCTTTCGCAACATTAATATACATAATTACAGCTAAATAAAATAAAGGCACCTGTTGTGTATATATATTTATTTCTAAATTGATTCATTTGTACACCATAATTATAAACACATGACTAAACAGTACATATTTACATTTTATATTTCTGGATATTTTCATATCACATTTTGTATTTATTACTCTTTCGATTGAACATGGGCGTGGAGAAGTTATCAGGGGTTACATTCGGGCTCGGAAATGGAGTCTTTGGTGTGTCGTGAGTGACAGATGTCGATATATTTTTTACAGCTTCCGGCAAATCGTCGGGTAAGGTTGGATGTGACGTGGAAGGCGATTCTAGACGTTTCTCTGATATAGTTTTCAGTATATTTTTTCCGGCTTCTTTGGTCTGAAAGGAAATAATTTATTTTTGGTGACATCTCAAAATAACATCACAACCTACAGTATACGTTGAAATAACGATAAGAACATGATATTATTTATAAAATACAAGGACGGTATTGTATTTGTCTTAGTCAATTGTACTTGAAAGAATGTTCGGCATTCGATTTCGAAAGATTGTACTAAATTGTACATTGGTCTTGAATCTGGCAGAACACATTAACGTTTGAATTATTGGACATGATTAACGCGCGTTTTTAGCATCACACCATAAATGTGAGTACCTACTCTCACTCACATTTACATAATAACCATTTTTAGGCAGTATGTATATACATGAGAAGGACATAGCTTGTGATCGACATATAGGCGTCAGAGATGCATGACTATTTCAATACTATACTCTGCAATATTACTTGAATACAGACTAAATACACATTTTCAATAGTTTTGTGAGTTTTTATTACATTTTGAATAACAAATATTCTATTGAGGTAAACTGTTTTAGCTTTATCTAAAACGTAACATCACGTCTGTTATCGCCGAAGAGGCAGGCAGAGGAATGTAGAACACTCAAGTTTCACCAGTTACATTTACGTCCCAAATGGAATAGGTGGTGAGCCTATTGCCATACACCGGGCACACATCTAGGCTCTGAGTCACTACTACAAAATCTAAATTCGATAATTTTGTAATGCCCGAGCCAGGTATTGAACCCAGGACCAGCTTTATCTATATTATATAAAATTAGAGCATGCTTCATCTATAGTATACCAACAAGATACTAACACTCTCATGATCCAAGCACTTGTATGCGTAGTGGGAAGCGTGGTCCAGCAGCGAGAAGCGCAGGTAGTACTGTGCGAGGTAGCGCTGCGCGGCCGGCAGCTCCTTGCTGCCCGCATTGGCTGGCTCCTGGCACGCCGCGGTGTACGCCGCCGCCGCGCTGTTCGGCATGTTCGACTTCTCGTACAGTCTAAAAATTTTATTTATAAATATCAGTTACAGTAGACTGAGACGCGCCGATGATAATTATCAGGCTATTGTTGCATATAATGCTGTTTTATTTATAACAAATATAATGAATTTGTGACTTTAATAGTAAAATATGCTATTCTTCTCCATAATATAAATACATATACATATATTATTTATCTCAATTTGAATCATTCAAAAGTCCTCTTAAAATGATAATAGATGCACATGTCAAAAACACGAAGTTATACTTACTTGGCTAATTTAAACAAAGCCATGCCCTCAATATCGCCTGTACTGTGAGCCTTGTAATAACATTTCAATGCATTAGGGATTTTATCCATTTTCTCGTATGCTTCACCAAGGGAAACTAACATTCTTGAATCATCTGGCTTAAGTTGTGCTGCTCTTGAGTAATAATATATGCAGTAGCCATTCAATCCTAATATTTCATATGCTTGACCCAGACCATTCCATGCTCTATAATCATTCCTATTTACGTCTGAAAATAGATTAATTCAGAAAACTGCTATTATTTTATTCATATTTTCATATCAATAAGATATGCTATTGATTTATTTTATTGAGTTTGTAATAAATAATAAATTCATACCAAATCTTGAGAATATATTAGATTAAATAATACATTTAGTTACTAATGAAAATCCATGAAACAAGGAGGCAAGTACAATCCAAACAGACAGACAGTTTTTTCGATAAATCATTATAAAATAATAATGTTTAAAGTACATGGCTGCCTTGTTGGTTGTTTGTTGCAAATGTGACTGCTCATTGGGAGGTTCTGGGTTTAATTCCAGGTCAGTCACTACTAAATTTTTCTAATTTACATTATGTACAAGTGGCTCGGAGTCTGGATATGTCCCAGTGTATGGCAATAGGCTCACCACCAATTCTATAGTGGGATGTAAATGTAACTGGTGAAACATGGGAGTGTTCTGCATTCCTCTACCTACCTCTTCAGTGATAACAGGCGTGATGTCATGTGTTACGTTAAAGTACATGTAATGATGAATGTAGAAGCAGCATGTCAAGTGAATGGGGTTAGTGATACATAGCACTGTGTTCTTTGTCTACCCCGTAAGTTATTTAGCATGAATATATATAATATTATGATATAAACATGGCACCTTACCAATGGCTTGTCGGTAACATTGTATAGCAGCATTTGAATTCTGCAATTCAATAAACTCATGCCCCATCAGAATCCAGGCTGACAAGTATTGAGGATCCAGCGACAAAGCTCTCTGGAAATATATTACTGCCTTAAAATGTTCACTTCGTAAACTGTAATAGTTGCCTGCAAAAGCATTTGGTATTACAAACAAAAGCACACTTACTATTCATAATTTAAAGATTTCATTAAAAATGACTGCCTCCTTAGTTGTGTTGGTTGTAAGCGCAACAGCCAGTTGGGAGGACTTGGGTTCAAATCCCAGGTTGGATGGGCAAACAATGGACAAACAGCAATGGAACAGATCAAGAACATCTCTAATAATTAATTTTCTTTATTTTTTGGTAGAATTACAGAACATCATCAGTTTTGCACAGTTTTGTATTGGATTTTTGTAACTTGAAATTCCCAGTAATAGCATAGAGAGTAGATTTGTGTCTGGTGTATTTTCATCGATCTTTTCCACAAGAAATAACTCATGTCATATGGGATTACTACACTCCTCTGCCTTTAGAGAAAAAAAGGTGTAATGTTTATGTTACATTAACTGCATTAGTATTAATCACACTAATTATCTTTTAATTAATCATAAATCTGTATTCTTTACTCACCTATAACACAGCAAGTTTCAACCCTGTATTTATCAATAGAGACAGCTTTTTGTGCCAAATTGGCCAATTCCATCCTCTTCTCTTTCAAGTACAGTAAATGTGAATATACATCCCAATTATCCAGGCGGTATGGATCTCTTTGATATAAATCACGAAATAAAGTTAGTGAGGAGTCCACATCTGAAATGTTTCAAACAAACAATTAAATATGTTTTTTAATGTGAAACAAATTTATTAATAAGTGATGTTAGAACCTATTGGTGATGGTGAAAACAAACATGTCATTACAACTTCATCCTCATAATAGAAAATTCAACTGCCATTTTTTTTATTTATGTTATGCAATGTGTACCATAAAAAAATATGTTTATGTCACATAAGCTAAGGTAGTTTTTTTTTTAAACAACTATTTTATCAAGTGTCATTTTTAAATACTTTATATATTATTATGAGTGCCATGCTGGATATAAAATGTACAAATATAGTACCTCTCCTATCATGGTGTGCAATAGCCATTTGAGCTATGAGGTAGGTGCTTTTGCTGAAACCAGCAGCAGCCAGAGCCATATAGGTCTCTACAGCTTGTTCAGACAGCTTCAGTTCCACGAATGCATGTGCTACAAAGAAGTTCATCATCCAGTGTTGGGGAAGCTGAAGGGAGTCCAGAGCTTCATACTCATTAGCCAGGCCCGCTAGCTCTACCCATGCAGCCCAAAGAGTGGGCACGGCAGCTACCGAAGCTTGGAGCACGGAAACAGCTTGACACCGGAGATCCAGCTTCTTTAGCACAACACCTTCTAAGTACAGCAGGTAACCATCAAGATTGTTGTGGTTTGTCTGTGAATCAATAAAGCTTTATAAAGCAACATACTAATTTATTTCATTATTAGAAAACAATTATAATATTGCATTACCTTAATTCAACTGAAAAAAATTGTTTTTTTACCATGTGGGAAGGTTCCCATAAGAGTAAGAATTAGAGAATTTATTGTGCGTACTTGTAGATTGTATCTTAGAAATATCCATTAACACAATACAAAATAATACTGTACCTTAAAAAATGAGAGAAGATCCAACAAAACCTGTGTAGATTCAGAGCTTTCACATCCCGTGTCGGTTGAATTATCTAATCTTTTTTTTTCACTGGACATGTATAGTGAGTACTTATGAAGAAACACACATTTTATGCTTGTACAATTCTCTATAAAATGGGCTGCTCTGTCATATTCTTGACAATCGAAATAACTTTTTGCTAAAATGAAAGCTTCCTTTTCATCTGGTATAATACCGTCGTCAGCCGGCGGATCAATAGGTGGCACTTTATGGTCTTTCAATGCGAAATTTAATTCGGCAAGCCATTTAGCGGTTTGCACAAGTCCTCTATCAGTGCATTCACGAATTCCGTGCAAAATGTCTATTCTGGCTTGTTTCAGATCTATTTGGAAATCGCCTTTTGTATGAAGCGGTGTCATTTTGTCTTTTATTACTTGTTTTCTGTATAAACAATATACGATTATTTAATTTTGATAGTGTATTCCTATCTGATTACTATGATTGAATATAATTTGAGATTTGACATCAGAAGAGATTAATACTTGAATTTTCTTGTGGATGTAAACAACAGTAACAGTAATAACTGTCATTTATGTTTAAGCACAGACAATAAAAGGCAGTTCTACCAAAAGTAGTTCGTATATTCTTATTTAACTATATAATCACTTGTTTTTAGTCGTATTTGTTTGTTGTAATTATGTTTAAATTATAATAAGACAACGGAGACGAAACAGCTACATTAGCTTGAGTTTGAGTGTCACTTTTACGTCAAAAACTGTGTAACAGTTCAATCAAGCTTCCAAATAGATGTTAGGATGTCACTGTCGTGATTGTCGTCGTGAGTGTCATTGTCAATAATTATTATTGTCAGCGTTGAGCATTATAGCAGTACAGAGGTATTAGAGAAGTTTTTAGTTTCATGTTGTATTGGTACATAACAATTATTTTGTACACTTTACATTTGTGCGTTATATTTTTTTGGATACAGTGAGCGTTTTTATATTTGTCGCTGTCATAAATATTATTTTAATTGGGCGTATTTCAATCACATTATTTCATTTATTTTGTAACAAGTAATTTTAGGTAGCTTCGCCTTCGCGAGGGTTGTATGAAATTGCAGAG
This sequence comes from Mimoniades nurscia nurscia, assembly GCA_018246595.1. Classification (NCBI taxonomy): domain Eukaryota; kingdom Metazoa; phylum Arthropoda; class Insecta; order Lepidoptera; family Hesperiidae; genus Mimoniades; species Mimoniades nurscia. The sequence goes on from DWFO01003885.1 coordinate 11,386, forward strand.
ATGAATTTGAATACTAAATTATTTTAGTTACAAATTTATTTTAGGTATAATGGCTGAACCAGTCAAAGACTCCCCTACCAGCGACGTGGAGGCCCCATACAATACTCCTGCACACGATCCCAAGAATATGCAAGAAGTCACGCAATACGTAAGTTTTTTTGAAGGTTACCTCATTGCTTGGTTGACGAGTTGGTTGCACGTCCGACTGCCTTTCGGGAGATCCTGGGTTCAATTCCCGGGTCGGGCACTGCAAAATTTTTCTAATTTAGATTTTCTGGTAGTGGCTCGGAGTCTGGATATGTACCATAGTGAGATATAAATGTATCTGGTGAAACGTGGGAGTGTTCTACATTCCTCTGCCTTTTTATGGCATTATAGAGTTTTCGTTATGAAAAGAGAAGAAAAATCAGAATTAGAAAAAGAAAAAGTTTACTTCAGACTGGTTTTAGTACACTTTATTTGAACACTATT
>DWFO01003886.1:0-11856 GCA_018246595.1 Mimoniades nurscia nurscia
TGTGCCCATAATCCCTACGCTCGGCATGCGGATTACAGATCGCGGAGCACAACTTGCATCGCCTACGCTGCTGTCCATTAGCGGCCAAGGCATGTAGCTGTACCTAGGCAGATCGCGCCATACTGCGATGCGATGTGCCAGCTGCCAGCGCAGGGTTTTATCGCCTCTGTAGCCCGGCACTGGGTTGGAGAATGTATTCTATTAATCCGCCCCGAAACTATAGATGGCAAAATGTATCCGTGACAAGAAAAGAGTGATTTATATCTTTTCGATCTTTTAATATTTCTTTTATATATTCACTATATGCGTATATTCACTCTTTTATATATTTAACTCATTTAGCTCAGTACGGCTCAGAGAGAGAATAAGGCAGCTAAATAATGAATAAATAAATATATCCTTTATATCTTTGGCTCTTTTAGCTCAGACTTAGAACTCAGTGAGGCGGAAATTTAGTGAGCTTTTTTGGTTACATTTGCTTCCTATTAAGCATTTTATGTATTTGTCATAAAGCACAAAAAAGCTAAAGGCCCGCGCGTGTAGTATAGTATTGTCGTTCCGAAAATGTAAACTACGGTTACTACGGTTACATTTTTATTACAAACATGCAATACTTATCCGTCTCTTTTTTACGTGTAAATTGCTATATAAGCCCATCTCTTTCTTTCTAACTCTGAAAGAGCCGTAACTCATCATGAAAATTGTTTCTTCAGTATAAAGATATAGAGATATAATTGAAACATATGCGAGCTAGAGTGATTATATATTTTGCAAAGATATTTATCTTTCTTGTCTGTCTATAGCTCGCGAGCTACCCAGCACACGACACGAACACATAATAAGTAAATAAGAACAAAATTTTCGTTTAAATCTTTAATTCATATTTCATCTAATACATATTTTCTCACGGAAACAATTTCACAACTATTTTTTCACTCACAGTAATGAAATGTTTTTTCTAATTTAATTGAGGTCTATGGGAAGTTATCCGAACAAACAAATAATTTACTTGTTTGGTTTATAAATAACGGAATTTTGTTGTAACAAACAAAAATATACAATATACTTACTGAGAATGTCCTTTACAGTAGTTTACAGAAGTCGATTAAAAATTGTTAGGTATTTGTTTTACGTATTCTATGATCAGATTTGTAAAGATTATATTCTGCCTACAGATTCATGTAGAATATGTTATGTAGATATATTAGACAAAAGACAACATAATTTACGTACAAAGCTATAATAGTAATATTTTTTTGGCTGTTTATTTACTAATATTCTAATATTATAACTATATTTGTATATAAAGAGCATAAGTTTTACATATAGGTACATACTGCTTTGGTTGGTGTGCTTATGATTATGATTCCCCACCACCCACAAAAATAAACTAGAAAATCTGGAAATCATTTCCTATTTTCAACTCATACACGTACATCTATGACTATAAAGTATAAACTGAATGATATACTCATACTCTTGACGGCTATCAGTCAAAATAAACAGTGAACGTTTGCGAAGACTGGAATTGCAGTTTATTTATTAATTTAACATTTCATGTTGTCATTGCTGATAAGATATTTAGATTAAAAAAACACGTATTTCATTTAAAGTAACCCCGGTCTTTACGATTTAAAAACCGAATAAATATCTCGTAATAATATTAGAATTGAAATCAATTGAATAATTGTGATAATGATTGCGCAAAGGCTAGGGGCGTTGAAGATTCTGCGTAAAGCGCATAGTTTGCGCTTGCTCTCAACTCAAGTAAGTCAACAAGCGGAGAGTTCAGGAGTAGTGTTTCAGAAACTTACCGGCGCTGATAAAGGCATCGCACTTTACGGCCTCAACAGTCCCAAAGATAAGAATGCGCTTGGATGTGAGCTGGTACAGGCAATGAGAGAGGTTAACCAGCTACTCAAGGAGGATACCAAAATATCCGTTGTTATACTCCACAGTCTCGTTCCCGACATATTCTGTGCTGGTATGTTAAATCATCACTCACTTAACACTAGTAAAACTAGTCATATTTAGGAGCAGACATAAACGCAATAATTTTGTAAAATTTAGCATTTTGATAGTTTCGCAAAGGAGGGTCATAGCTTCTTAAGTAAAAAATTGGTACTAAGTTCCATGTTATATTTTCAATCATGTCAGTTATCCTAGCAAAAATAATAATTGCACATTTTCAGGTGCAAATTTAAAAGAGAGATTTAAAATGGATGAAGATGAGGTGGCAAGTTTTGTCCGTGGCCTGAGAGAAACATTTATACAGGTAGAAGACCTCCCTATGCCAACTATAGCTGCTATTGAAGGTGTAGCAGTTGGTGGAGGATTGGAACTTGCTTTGGCTTGCGACATCAGGATAGCATCTGAGACTGCAAAGATAGGACTAGTGGAGACAGGTAGAGGCCTGATCCCTGGAGCAGGCGGCACTCAAAGACTACCTAGAGTAATCCATCTAAATGTAGCCAAGGAGTTGATATTCACTTCCAGAATAGTAAATGGAAAAGAAGCCAAAGAGCTTGGTTAGTAATGGAAGTACTGACTTGTATAAATATCTCATTGGAATTATTTTTCATTTTGCTGCTTGTGTGAATAGTTAAGCATGTGTAAATAATTACATGTCCATATGAATTTTCATTTGCATTCAACTATTCTGTGGTATACTAATACTACTAATGTGGTATACTAACACAGCTTTTGTCTTGACAAACAGTTAAAAACACATTCATGATTATAGAATCCTAGTTGTCTTTTGATAATAGTTCTGTATGATGAATTATAATCTATCTATATGGGTAGAAGCAATCTAAACATATGGATATGTCATCATCATTAATAGACTAAGTCCACTGTTGGACATAAAACTGGGGTTATTGCATATAATCTGCACACTAAGCATATAGATTGGAGAACACACCTTATAATATTTAAGTCTCTTTATTATTATATTAAGGCTACATTTGAATAGGGAACTACTTCTAAAAGTAATAGTTTAATCTTTGAAGTAGCTTCTACCCTTGTATTTATCTATTTCTAAGAGAATTATGGAACATATAGACAATATATGAGCAGTTTCGTAGTCAGGTATTATAATAAAGTAGTTAAACTGTAAGATATCTCAAGTAATTTATCTCATCTGCAAAAACACAGCACCCCCATCTTAAGGTGTGACACCATTTGCTTTTCTTGCGTAATATGATAATAAAAATTTATTTCTTATCTCTTAGATGGTCTGTTAGAATGAATTATATTAGGTAGTATGAACATATTGTTATTGTTAAATCATTGTCAATATAATATTACAGGCATTGTAAATCATGCTGTGGCACAGAACAATGACAATAATGCAGCATTCATAAAGGCCATGGATCTGGCAAGGGAAATTATCTCTAATGCACCAATTGCTCTCCGGTGCGCAAAACAAGCTATCAATGAAGGCATTCAGTTGAGCATCAAGGATGGGTATGAAGTGGAACAAAAATGTTATGAGATCAACATTCCAACTAAAGACAGGCAAGAGGGTATGATATCATTCATTGAGAAGAGGAAGCCCAAGTATGAAGGTCACTGATCAGTCGTAGACTCCACAAATTAGTTTGTAAGTTAAATTTTTTTGGAGTACAAGTTTTAATGATATATTTTTTTAAATTATATTATGGCAATGTGGTATGACCACACAACTTTTTACAAGTTGTAATAAAATATATCTAAATAAAGCATAATATTTTTGTATATAATGTATATTGAATTATATAATAAAACAGTATAATGGTTTTAATGTGTTTCCCTCCTTATCAACATGTTTTCTTAAGGAAGTTATCAGACAAGGTTATTATCATTTTAATAATACTACTGGTGATATCATTCAGCATAGGGAATAAGCATTTTGCTTGCTTATAATGAATTGTTTTAATTATTGCTATTAGTTTAATTATTTTGAGGAAGCTGCAATATAATTAAGAAAAATGTAATATGTAATCCTGTCAGACTATAATCTATCAAGAGGTAGATAGAGGAGTGTAGTATAATCCCACATTGCACCATTTACATCCCATTATAGAAGGGATAAGCCTATTGCCATATAGCAGGCACCAATCCAGCCCCTGAACCATATCTAGACAATTTTAGTTAAAAAATCAACCAGTACCTAATCTGTGATTTGAACCCAGGACCTCTCTGTCCTTGCGACTTGTTCCACCTAGCAGTCAAATATAGTTTAAAAATATACAATTTATGCTACCTCTTGTAAAGGGGTGGTTCTTGGTTCAGACAAACTAGTACCAACCAAGTATTATTCATAATTTATGCTGAGTTAACAGGCTGTAATGGTTTTTACAAGTTATTGACAGTCCTGTTTAAGGATGGCAATGTGAATTCATGAGTGAAAGCAATCAGTTAACTTCAAGCTGATCTCTTTCCCTAAATAAAAGAATGTGGATGCTCACAAAATCTATACCGTTTTTCATTGCACTAAAGTCTGTTGACACACTGAAATGATGTAATAATCTATGCCCATCAAATATGTGAACTTGGACAGGATATTGCCAACTGTATTGAAAGAAATTAAGTCTTTTAAAATAATCATAATTTTCTCTTACTTGCAAAGTAATTTACAATAGCCATTTATTTATACATATATGCACAGAATTTACAACTATACAAGCTACTGAACACATCATTAATTATTAATGTTAAGGAACTGCTTGAGCTGCTGCATGGTGTCTTCCGGGGAAGTAACCTTGTGCCCTATAGTTCTGGGGTCATTGTAAATCTCAAAGTCATTGCCCCCAGCTGTTGTCTTGTCTCCAAAGAAATGGATTTCACTGAAGTTCTCATTGGCAATGTGTTCAAGACAATAAGTCTTGTCCCAGCCAGTGGGAAAAACATCCACACTTATCTGCCCACCCAAGGCAAATGTAAGTTTGGAATCTTGGAATTCTTTCTGGAGAGCTTCAACAAACTGAGCCCTGATCTTATGCTCAATATCAAATTTGGAAAATTCATCCCTTTCTGGCTGTGAACATGATCTTCCAACAGGACAAATGTTGATCATGCTGGACCGAAATTCAACAAAATTGCCTCTCTTTGCTGGTAGCTCCAGTTTGGACATGTAACCCAGAGAAAAATTAATTACCCTTTGTAAGGTCTTCTCCCCAATGTAGTTTAGAATGCTTTGTGTGCTCTTGAGCTTTCCACGCCTGTATTGCATCACACCATTTTCGCAGAAAACGTAGTCGAATTCATTAGTTACGTCCTCACCAATCATCTGCTCTACTATCTTAGGGTAATCAGATCCACTGACCAATCCTATGGCTACTCTTTGCTTTACATCATTCAGTAAAAATGCCTTTAATTCTTCACTGATTTTCTGCCTCGGTTTAGTCAACGTTCCGTCTACATCGAATAAACAAAGAATGTTCTTACGTGATGCCATCCTGAGAAACTTGCTACGTAATTGCATGCAGAATTTTATTTGAATTTTGGAGGCAAAAATGTCGCGGTCAATAAATGGTTCCCCGCCAGGCCGCGTTGCCAACACACCGTCTTAACCGATTCACTTCAGTCAGTACTTCAGTTTGACACGTCAGGTCGCTATCGTAAAACTGCCGCGCAACATGGCTAGTGCCGGCTTATCACTACCATTGCTAACATTGTTATTGTTCGCTGGTACGGTTGTTTGTGACAGTGTGCGAAACGTCCTCATATTATTGGGTAAGTAGTTCAAAAGTCAGTCTTGATAAGTTATAGTTATCATAAAACACAAAACAATACACGTATTTCAATTTAGTAAATGAAATTGACGTTAGAATGATTAGAATCTGACATCTGACAGTTTGCATGCATTGCACGACTGCAAGTGCAGAGTTATCTATTCTATACTTTGAATACTTTCTGTAGTTTATGTATGTATATGTATCCTTCAAAACCAGGGATGCAAAAACAAAATCACAGAACTTGGAATTATTATATAGAACACAAAATGGCATGTCTGATAAGTATTTAAACCAAAAAATAAAGAACAGTTCTAAAAGTAAAACATGCGATACTAATTCATTTTTTAAAACAGTTTTTGTTATTTGTTGTATGGAACTCAAAAAGTAATTGAATCAAGTCATTGAACTTACATAGCGGTACTTCTTGCTTCAGATTATTACATAGCATGTAACTGAGTAATTAGAATTTTTCTTCGTGTAAGTATCGTGTATCCGTGTATCATGTAAGTTTTGTGTAAGCCTAAGCCTATAGTGGCGATGTTTTTTTTGCTCAGCTTTTGTTAGAACATATAAGGTTAAAATTGAATCCAGCGGAATTTCAATGAAATTTAAACTACGTATTTGTAAAATCTCATAAAACAAGATGGAATATTGTTCCCGGCAGTTCTTGCCAAAATAGAAGGCTCACGTTATTCAGTTCAGGTTTGTTCATACTGCGCTTCCGCTGTCTCACTCCAAATCGGCCATCCCTAAATACATTACATAGTTACTCAATTTTTTCCAGGATTCCAGGATGAACTAAAAATGATAGAGTCCGTGTAAAATAACTAAAATAAAAGTAATAAAATAAAATTTTGTAGTTCTATGAGAAAACTGTATGTTAAATCTGTTGAATTAGTGTAAGTGGCCCAAAGACGTAAATATTAATGAGATCTTAATAAAGTTGGTACTGGTAGTCCAACTCGCGATATATAGAAGAATAATGTTAGCTTAAAGTTAGCTCAATAAATAAATAAAAAATAACATCACGCCGGTAATCTACGATGAGGATGAATTAATGATAAACAAAGGAGATTGGCAAGGTAATAGCTCATTAATTATATTTCTTTTAACAGCTGACGATGGAGGCTTCGAACTCGGAGCGTATCTCAACAAAATATGCCAGACTCCCAATATCGATGCGTTGGCGCGCCGCGGCGTCATCTTCAACAATGCATTTGCTTCTGCCAGCAGTTGTTCACCCAGGTTTCCAATGAACATCCCATATCCAACAATATGTCCCATTGTCTATAACGAATGAAAGTTATGTTAAAATGTTTGTCTCATGTAGTTCTTGAATGAGCTGCACTTGTAACGGTATTGTGACTGATTTAATAATAGGAAGTAATATCTCTTTAAGATATCACAGCACATGATAATATACGAATAATTACGATCTTTGCGCTAGCGTTAGGGCCTTACATGTTGCAAAGCACCCTAATTAAATCCTATATACACCAGTATAGGAATCTAAATTCACAATTATTTTTACTAACTGTTTTATTATTCATTGTTTACAATTCGACACAGCCGGGCGGCGATGCTCACTGGTACACCCAGCCATCAGAACGGCATGTACGGGCTGCACCACGGCGTGCATCACTTCAACTCGTTCGATAATGTCACGAGCTTGCCCAACTTATTGCGCGCACACGGCGTCTACACAGGTTGTAATGTTTGTAGGATTTTGTAATATACATTTTGTAATCCACAGGTACAAATATACTAAATCATTCATATACAGTTTTAATATACCCAGCTTATATATTTTTTGACTAATATTTCACAAGACACCAAATTTATTGTTTTTTTATAGGTATGTACATGGCTGCCGCCAATTAAAACCGATGTGTGAAATTTGCACTTGTAGATGCTTTTATTGCGTTCACCACTTTGTATACCGTCTGTACATGCCCCGGCTGTGAACTATGCAAACTTGTTCAAAGGAAATAATGAGCTCAAATAAAAAATTCATTCCACTTGGTCATTTACATGTCCATTGATCCAAAGTATGAAACATTAACACATAAATCCGAAAACCATTGACCAAACACTTCCGTTTGACAAATCGACTCATGAATCTTAAATTTGGCTCTTTCGACAGTTGCAGTGTTGCAGTTTGTCGAATTCTCATGTTGTCGAATGTTAAGCATTTAACCGGATTATTCTAAATAAAATAGTTATACATATTATATGTATATTAAAGAAGTAAGCATTACATCTGTTTCGCTGATGAATAAATAGTTAACCTACCCAAAAATACAATGAATTAGGTACTAAATCAGAAGCTGATAAAAAAATAAAAAATGGAATATATGATTGTTCTTGTGGTTTCATAGATTTAACACGCGACTTCTCTTTCGCTCTTCCCCAGGCATAATCGGAAAGAAGCATGTAGGGCCGGCGGCGGTGTACAAGTTCGATTTTGAACAGACCGAGGAGAACAACCACATTAACCAAGTGGGCCGCAACATCACCCACATGAAGTTGCTGGCGCGGGAGTTCCTTGCCAATGCTAACAAAGAAAACAAGTAACTGTACCACTTTGTCATAGCGATCGTTGGTTTAAATTATGACGCCTGTTACGCCTCTCATTCTGAGACGAGATCCATGTCTAACACGTGAAAGATAAATGTTGTTACTCTGATATTAATTGAATTATTGTGATACGTAAAATTATATAGATATACCTACTCGTGTTACTACCGAGGACTCACTGCGTGTATCTACCACGACTGCTTAAACAAAGCATTTAAATATCCTCTGTCATTAAATTAACACTTGGTCACTTAGGGTTCTCTGGCATCGGGAATATTAATGATTTAAGCACCATATCTTTAATTTTACTTCTTAGACCGTTCTTTCTGTACGTGGGATTCCATGATCCGCACCGCTGCGGCCACTCGGAGCCACAGTACGGGCCATTCTGCGAACGGTTCGGCTCGGGCGAGGAGGGGATGGGACGTATTCCAGATTGGACCCCTTGGTACTACCAGTGGGACGAAGTGCAGCTGCCCTATCATATACAGGTGAGCTAAATGAAATCGCTAATATCATACTTATTAAACAAGATTAGAAACGTAACAAACACGCTTGTAATCCCGGAAGAGAGAGATAGAAGAGTGTAATACATTCCCACGTTTCACCTGTCATGTTAACATGTCACCGTGGAATAGATGGTGAGACTATTTCTATATACGGGCATAAATCCAGCCTATCCGAAAATCTAAGTTGAAAATCTAAAAATCCAGTAATACCCGACAAGAGATGTGAACCCAGGACCTCTCGCTCCGAGGTCGCGCTTGCAACTACTCGACCAATGAGGCAATAAATAAAATAAAATATTGAATTATTGATTCTCACGGGTAAAATGTTCTCAGTTATATATATCAAGTAACGATGAATTTTATTGTTGTAATGTGTTATACAGGATACCGAAGCTGCTCGGAGGGACATTGCTGCGCAATATACAACTATGTCACGCCTAGACCAAGGTAACTTACAAAATACGGTTCTTGAATTGAATTTTTATCCATAATCCCAGTTCCTTACAGGGTTACCTTATCTACGAAATTACTGATTGTTTCATTACTGATTATTTTTGATCAATTACTGATTATTATGTTGTAGGCGTTGGTCTTCTGATGAAGGAGTTGGAGGCGTCCGGTCATTTAAACGACACCCTAGTTATATACACATCCGACAACGGGATTCCGTTCCCGTCGGGCCGGACCAACTTCTACGACCCCGGGCTGCGGGAGCCGCTGCTCGTGTCGTCCCCAGCTCCCGAGGCGCGGCGGAACGCGGCGTCCTACGCCATGGTCAGTCTGTTGGACATCATGCCGACCGTGATGGATTGGTTCGGGATACAGAGCGACAAGGAGGAAAGCAATGATATCTGGGAAGACGACGGACCCATGAGTTTGTTGCCTATTCTGGAAAAAGGTGAGACTTAGGTCATAAATTTGAGGACTAATTGCTGTCTAATGTTAGTCGGGAAGATAAATAGGACATATCATAGAGCTATTGAATCACTTGTGTAGTGTCACATTTTAGTGCAAAACGTTTTTGAAGACGTATTATTAATCTAATATATTGGCACGCAGATTGACTAAATTTATCCATGTATTGTGTCTCCTCCTAGGATGGACTTTGCCGTTATCTGATCTTTGTTTATCTGCCTAAAGTAGCATATGACCATGCAGTATTTATGATTCCTGGTCGCTGCACATTGTTATCAAAGAATAACATTTCAAAAATAACACAATTTCTGAGATTATCTTTAAATATACGCTAGGTTTATATACGATATTTTGAATTGTATTTTTATGTCTACCTAATGAGTTGAGCCACCCTCTTATACAAAATATCAATATTTGTTAAATTTACTGCTATATTGCCTTTACAATAAAGTGCACAGTGACTTTTTAATCGCAACAAACTTCAAAACAATTCTCTCCACTATCCGAAGGCCATGGAACTATCAAGGTAGTATTCAATCGTTGATCAAAGTATTGTTCATTAATTGACTGCCTCGTTGGTTTTGTGGTAGCGCAATTGCGAAACAAGAGGCCTCGGGTTAGATCCCCGGGTATTCCCTGTAACTGCAGGGAGTCTGCATTTGTGTCTGATGAATGATGGGAGGGTACAACACCCTCAGAAGGTACGGGCGCGACGTTATGTTTACTTACGGTAGTAACAAGTAGGTCGTCGAGCCGCGGCCCGAGGCCGGGCGCGCGGCCGCTGAGCGCGCCGCCTGCGCAGAGCCGGCGGGCGAGCGCGCGCTGTTCGCGTCGCAGTCGCACCACGAGGTCACCATGTACTACCCGATGCGCGCCGTGCGCACGCGCCGCTACAAGCTGCTGCACAACCTCAACTTCGGCATGCCCTTCCCCATCGATCAAGACCTCTACCTGTCACCCACCTTCCAGGTTCCCTTATTTTACATTTTTCGTACATTTTTGTTGTATCCTGTGTGAAGACTCTATTGTGATATCCGCACTGCGCGCAGGACATCCTGAACCGCACGCGCAGCAAGCGGCCGCTGCCGTGGTACAAGACGCTGCGGCAGTACTACTACCGGCCGCAGTGGGAGCTGTTCGACGTGCGCGCGGACCCCGAGGAGCTCAACAACTTGCACGGTGATACTTTGTAACTCATAAACAGTAGCAGCTACATAATATTAAGCTGTAAACATTTAATATAATAACTGAAATGACCGTGCTAACCTAACCGTAGAAATTACAATTTTTTTTTATTATATTTTTTGGTAACACTTAAAATTAGGTAGGTTGTATATACCACTGTCAATATACAGGTTGGATACTATTATACGACAATAAATGAAAACACAAGTCCTACTCCTTCCTTGGAATATGTTGCAATAATTAGAAAACACTTAACAGCGAATTTGTAATTTTTTTTTTCAAACAAACTTAACAAATAAATGGGGTAAAAAAAGAACATCATTTGTAGACATCAGTGCATTGACCTTTGATAAGAGCGGCAACAACGCAATGCAAAAAGAAAGGAAATAAAAATACCACTTCTTGGTTTTGTCTTTTTCACACATTACATTTTCGTTGAATGAATGCAATGGACGATGTCCAATTTTTCACACGCAGTGTGATCCTTGTCTTAAAAATAAGGTACAATATTTACTTAATTTAGCATAAAGCGTTTACTTAATTTGACGAATTTGCAACATTGTAGTTTTAATACGTCTCGATTAATAAATTTTCTGCGATGGACTAATATTGGATAGTTGTAGAAAATTTGAGAAACGAAAAAGAAGTCCTGTGCCTAAAGTATGAAAGATATTTGATTGAAAATTTGTTTGGAGGCTTGGAAGATGGATAGGTTCATATGGTTGAATTTGTTGAAATATGGTATCCATCTGTACATAGACATACCGTAACAGTCCTCTCAAGGTGAGATAGAGCGAAATAGTTGATCATTTTTAACGTTCGTAACGCCTTTGATGGATAGGTTTTTTTTTATACTAAATAGGCTAGCTTTTGGCCACAGACTTGCCTGGTGGTGAGCAACGTTGTAGCCTATGATGTGGCAAGCTTGCCTAGTAAATGCCTATTCACAT
>DWFO01003887.1:0-11855 GCA_018246595.1 Mimoniades nurscia nurscia
ACAATTAAATAATTATATCTCCTAAGTGCTAATCTATATTGGTGTGTGTGTGTGTGTGTGTGTGTGTGTGTGTGTGTGTGTGTCAGTGCGTGTATACCTATAATTAATCAAACAAAGTATTGACCGTTAAAATAATAATCAACCATTTTATCGCTGATGATTCTACAATTAGCGTTATATTGAAATATTCCTGCACTAAGTACGCAATTAATAAATATGTTTGATTAATATATACATTTTAATTATAAATACAGCTAAACAATAAACATGTACAGCTTAATAATTAATAGCCTTGAATAATAAAGATATTTAAATAATAACGATGGAGTTTATGTGCTCTGGTTACCAACTTTGTAGGAACACTATATTCCACAGCTACGGGTTCGCAACTCCGAGAAACCTAGAGCTTCCTCCCCACCATGTGTAACTTTTATTAAAATATATACAAGTGATTTATTTATTAATTACATTTGACTGTTATCCCTATCTGATGGCTAGCGAGATTCAACGTACCTACTGTGTAGGTACTCGTAGCACGGTAAGAATGTTAGTTACAGAGGCCACTTAAAATCTTTGTTAAATCTTCGACATGACCTTACTTGACATGACTACGTCGAGCAATCCTTGGACCGTTCCGTAATGTGACGTCACAATGATGGAACGACGTAAAAGTCCGCTGTTACTGATCATGCATACAAAATTCCCCCAAACTCAGCGATGCTTAACGTACAGACTGTTTCGGATCAGCAAGCGCAAGAGCGATATAAGCGCTACGTTTAAAATATTAATTGCATACTATATCTTTGTTTGAATTTTTAATATGTACCCAAATGTTTTCAAATGTTGTTTAGTCAGTAGTAATTTTACTAGTGTATCACAACCTTCTTATTTTGATTGTATATTGAATTGTTTGGTCTAGATAGGTGAGTCTTGGTCTCCCTCGAAACCTGCGTCCATCAATATTCGCATCTGTGACCTCTGCCTACCCCGCAAGGGACCTGGCGTGAAGATATGTATGTATGTATTGAATTGTTTTCAGGAAAAGCTGTTATTTTTTCCCACGCGTTCTAGTTAGTTGCAAACGAGCAGATACCAGTCACACCTAGTCGCAGATGTTGCATTTTTTAAACATCTGCAACTAACATCGAACGCGACCTGTACGCATGTTAGTTCATATCAGCGCGCTCAGACAGTACCTACATACCTACATGTTAGTATCAGTGAAGTTGGCATTAGTATCAGTGAAGTTGTACGTGGGCGCATCAGCTCTAAATATTGTAATGGTTAAGTCGATTCCTTTACATAGGAAATAACAAATAGGGATAACGAATGTATAAAAGAAATAGTTGTCTAACTGAAACCTAATATTTAACTGAAACCGATACTGAAACCGAATATTCCGCTCATTTAGTTTCGGCCGGAACTTGCTTAAGTATTGACGTTAGTTAAAAAGTAATAAAATACTCATTTTCCCTAATGTTTTTCCTTAATTTCATAACAAATCTTAGAATCAGATAAAATAAACACTAAAATAATCCGAAAAAAAAAACACTGCTCGGAATCTATTGGGTACCAAACTATTTGGAAAAGTAAAACTATACCTAACGACTGACGAGCATTAGTTTTAGTGGATTTGACTACTGAACCATCCCGTAAAGTGAAATTAAAACTTCGGGTGGATAACAAAATAACAGGGAATTCAATTTTCGCGAAATAAGATTTAGGTACATAACATTAATTTACACGTTACACTATCCTACATAAACCGTAGTATTCGAATACATAAAAATACTAGCACGCGATTATCAAGAGCTGTTTACCTACTATGTAGAATCGCTAGACGAGTGTTTACAGTGGGTCAACCGCTTTGGTCATGGCCGATTTAACACATACGTAACACGTTGCGCGGAATGCGTCTAGGGGGGAATGCGAGCGCGACTTGTTTGGTTTTGTCAATCGTCGACTCGCCGTGGCTTATAATTACGCGTCAGAGTACAATAAAATAATAAATGAAGGGTTTCAATTAACAATGTCAACTATACGCCACTATAACATACAAAAAATGTTATAATCATTACAACGAATATAACTTAACCTAACGCTCTACGGCCAGCCAGAGAGCACCTTTGCTAGAGTAAGGAATATTGTGGACATATGAGTGATTAGTAATATTCATATCGTGTTCTTATTTCAAAGATGCGGCATGTAAATGGTATACAAAATATCGAAGTAAGCAGGTGTTTTAAGGTAAGAATAACAATAATAATAAACCCTACACAGTTCCAGCCGAGTTTCATACCCGGCCGGGAATCGTAGCCGGGAGCCACTGTATTGCCGACGAGTTCAATAAGTGTAGCCATAGTGGAAAATAAATCATCAAAACTTGACATGGTTAGCGCCGGCTCCGCATAGCCCCTTTATCAAAATAGAGTGGGATTGCTCTACTGCTTTTATTGCTCTATCAAAATCAAAATCTAGATTGCTCTATCAAAATAGAGTGGGATTGGTCTATTGCTCTACGTGCTGCTGTCAAATAAATGAAATAAAATGTCAAATAACACTTGCCGTAGTAAAAATATTCCACCCTAATTCATATTACTTATTCTCATAGATTGTAGTTTCAATCACATTTCAATATAAAATAACTGCGGATGCATACTCGTATATTGTGAATCACATTACAATCAACCTCAGTGTTAGTATTAGTAAAATCTGATGTGCACCCGAAAAAGCGCTAACGAAATTTTATGATCTTTGGCTTGAAATTGGCATGAATATTATGGTATCCGTTGCCATAACCTGGCGCCACGACCAACAGATCGGCGCTAGCTGCGAACATCGCACATGTTTACGTCGTATATACATAAAATGCCTCGTTTCTTCCAACGATCTCATACAAATCACACACCCATACACTCACCCACAGACACATACACACACACCCATACGCGTCCTTCATGTTATTAATCAAAAATAAAGTTTCTGACAACACTGTATGCTCATTGCTCGCATAAAATCGTTACGGATTCAATAGTCCGCGACATTACGTTGAGTAAGCATTTCAAATTAAGGGTTTGAAAAATAAAAAAAGCACTTGTGCGTGCACGTTTTTTTTTTTCAAATAATGGTGACTGCCTTAGTCCAAGCGACGTATGGGTACGGTGATCGCTCGCCTCTGGTACTTTTATAATGGTTGTATTAATTTTATTGATATTGCTGTAAAATGTATAAGAGTCGCTTCGAATTAAAAAGTCGAATGGGATTGATTGCATACAATAATACTAAAAGTGTGCCGTAAACCTTTAATGCACAAGAACATAATAATTTTGTTAATTTTTTTGTTGATAAAGGGAATTATGCGCGGATTGTGTGTCGTGTGAAGATTTAAAGGGCGTTCGTTAAAAATGTGATTTCATAGTAATATACATATATAATAATATGAGGGTCATAGGTAGACGGTGGTAACATTAAGCCAACAGTTACTCGTAATAATTAATATGACTTTATTTGAATAATTTTTTCTTTGCATGACTATTAGTCTATACTTCTATACTAACAGTCAATCAAAGAAATCAAAGTCTAACATATGGGTGTATTCTCCGACGGCAATATGTTTACTTTGTTGCAAACTTGCAACAAAGTAGATATGTATGTTTTTCTTTTACATATTTGTCATGGAGAACAACAGTGACTAGTCATTGCGTAACACATAATTGTGAACTTATTACACTCATCAAACTGGGAATAAATTATCTGATGCAAATATAATAGGATAAAAATATTACGTGGAAACGAAACTGTAGCAAATCATAAACACATTTTTTAATATTTTTTCTAGATGCTTACCAAAGTTTGCTAATTAGCAGACTTTTATTTATTTATTTACTCATCCTTTATTGTAACACCTAAAAACTAGGTGATTATACCAAAGGCTGGATTAATGCCTAATGGATTCTCTACCAGTCATGAGTTGATGATGAAAAATTTGCGGTAGGCGGTAACAGTGAGAGTTTAAGTTAAATGGAACTAAATAAACATTTTTCCATATATATACTAGTATATTTTATACATAAAGCAACATATACGTAAAAAGCGGTAGTAAGATAGAAAAAGGAAACTAAACTGAACGTGACGACTTTAAGTAATGTTCTCGGATCATTCGCTTTTTGATAGACAATAATGAGTAGGTATATAATACAAAAAAAAATGTTGCATCAATAGGTAAACATAGAGACTCTGGGAAAGCTAAACTTTGTGCAAAAATAGACAATATTTCTTTGCAATTTGTTTGAGTCGATTCGGTGACCATTATTAAGTTTATCGGACCCAAACGTAAAGCCGTCAATAATTTATGAACTAAAATTTCCGGGCCCATCATTGAATTATTCATACCTTTATCCGTCAACTTGCATCTAAAGTCGGGACTAGTAAATATTACAGTAAGAATCGGACAACCAACCAATCGCAAATGTACAAAAAAATACTGCTCTCACAAAAACATCCGTCCCGGTGAAAAAATATGAATACATAAATGAAAATGGGGAAAAATTGTAATTGATACTCACGTTTTGATACGAAGCGAACAAAATCCTCACTAAACCAACCCACCAACCCTTATCGCTCCAGTGCGTAAATAATATCACAGCGAGTTTTCAGCGGACACGATGAATGAAAACACTGACCAAGTCACACATTAACATAATATACAATGACAGGCAGAATTTTACGTTCACGTTGTTATAATGGAACAGGATATTGTACAAAAATTACGGACGTCAAAAATGATACGTAAATTTTCGCGGGAAACACGACGGGAGCGGACACGACCCACCCACGCTACAGCCAGTGAAGAACTAAACGGATTCACCTGCAATCCGTGCGCTGATCGGTCGCGCTGGTGGGGGACGGCAAGAATGGACGCTTATGCGGCGCGAAAGAGACGAGCATACACACACGTGTTTGCGTCCCCCTTGAGGGTAAGCCGGTTTCAGGGAAGGGGCGCGATGTTACAAAGATGGAACGAACGAGGTATATGTATTTTGCATTATGGAACCCGACAATAGTTTCAATTTATGTTAGCTGATAGAGTCGGAAATTCGGCTAGAGGTTTGTCGATCACTATCCCCTTAGTTTATGAAGCTTCGATGCGACGACGATAAATTATAATTTGACCGAGTTAATGGCAATGCAGGGAGCCCTTTTAAATAACAATCGACTGTAGATGTATCTGATTTTCATCACTCTATGGCGATTTTAAAATAACGTAAGTAATGTAAAGGTAACATCACGCCTGTAATCTCTATAAGAAGGAAGTAGAGGATTGTAGTATATTCCAACGTTTCACCAGTTACGTTTACGTCCCACTATGTAGGTACTAGGTGTTAAGCCTATTGCCATACACGGGCTCATATACAGGTTCCGAGCCACTACTAGAACATATATGTAAATCAGAAAAATTCAATAGTGGGCGTCCCGAGATTTGAACTAAGGACCTTCTGATCAGCAGTCGCGCTTGCACCAACACGGCGATTGAGACAGTCTACAGATAATAAAAAGAGAAAGTATACAGCAATAAGACTAAGTACGTGTACAGATTATAAATAAGTATATATGTACAGCCTTCGATTAACCCTTCTCATTCTGAGAGAGGAGCCGTGTTTAACTGTAAAGTATTAATGATGTAAAGATAACTGTAAAGTATTAATGATGATGATAATGGCTAAAATTAATATATAAACATAGGATTTTTAACTTAGTAAATTCGACAAAATGCGTAATATATCGGGACGCAGACAGACGGGAATTGTCTACGAACATACAATAACTACATACTACGCATAGTAGGGTACACGCGGAAAATCTTGGCGCGCACCACATACTCGTAGTTACAAAGCCAATTTTCACGTAGCTGACAACAGATAAATTTAAAACCATTCTCACGATATAATTGAAAATGTACAACAATTAACACATAAACCAACCAACAGGCAGCTCACAATTTTGATGCGAACATGACAATTATATTTGTTGATGTGGATCGTTTGTAGCTACAATTAGGCGTGTACCATACACAATAGAATGCAACAGTAAGTTAATTTATGTCATACTGTTCTTTCTTTGTTAGCGTTGACAAAATAACATCACGCCTGTAATCCCCTAACAGGTAGGCAGACGAGTGTAGTACACTCCCACGATTCATGTCATACATCCCGCCATGGAATAGAGGGTGCGCTATTGGTCTATTGCAATCAAGAAACAAAATCTTAAAAGATTCACTTAGAGTATGTTTTATCATGTCAAACCTGTATTAGGTACAAGAAACGTAAAACTGCGAAGAACTTAATTATCTACCCAAGTAAGTCTGTTTAACGTTCATTATATCATCTGGTGACGTTATTCAAGATGTTTTATGAAAATTAAACGAAGTCGTGACAGACCGTGAGTACCTATATGTCAAGGGAATTAATTTACAACGTTGATTAAATACGACTTCAATTACGAGAAGACTTTATTAAGCTGTGACATCGCCGAAGTTCAATGTTTTTTTTTTGGTGACATAAATGTTAGTCGCCATAATTATGCCAATTAAGATTTATTCTTCGTACGTAAAAGTAAACTTTGCTTTAAAATTTATTTCAATATTTTATTACTGGATGAATGTATACGATTTTGGAGCATTCATAATATTTGTGGAAATATTTCACAATGTAGGTATGTACGAGTGCCTACGTGATTCTTCCAATTCCATAGTTACGTTACTTAAGAAACGGTACCAATTCTTAAAATGTGCCTTTTAATAATATAGAAGTAAAAGACAAAAGTTTTAATATTCACTCCATTTGCATGTAACAAGATAATATTTCATCCTCTGTGTTTATATTTTAGTGTTTTAATTTCAGTTAATATACCTACAAATTATGAAGCTATTATTATAAGCAAGCATTTTTAAAACTATCCACTGTAATAAAATAAGCTGTAATAAAACAAACGATTTTATAAACTGTAATGTTCCGACAATGATTTTCATAAAAATATTTCAGTTTTTTTGAGTAATATTCATGAAGTTTTATTACCACAAACAGTACCTATATGTACGTCATATTAGCGAAATTTATTTATACGTCTCATAAAATGTTTTAACGTTTCACACAAACATGACAAAACGTTTAATTTACATATTTTTGGTGCATCATTAAATATCGCACTGAGTTAAGATTATTATAAAGTGTAATACATTTCGTACACAGGGCGACACAACTATTGTAGCTGACAATGTGACATAAATATTTTATGCGATATGAAAATAAAACACAAGTTTATAAATATTTTAATACAATATTTTAATAATTGACGTGCACGAGGAACGAAACCGACACAAGACATACTTATTCGTACATAAGACATATTTTCAGTTTGTAAAATTTCCTTATATTAATAAATACTGTACAAAGAAGAAGAGTCAAAACATAAAGTTTTCAACCTCGTAAGTTCGCGATGGCTTTTCTTGTCATTAAGAGGCTTTCATCACTCTAGCTTCGCGTTTTAAAAACAAACTACATGTGATGTAACGCCAAATAAAAATATTATGAAAAGTTTTAGACACTTTGCTCTTCTCCAATAATTCTTCATTTTCCCCGGAGCGCATGGTGCTCGACCATCCGTACCTTATCAGTGTGGCAGGCAATAACGTGAACACCGTTTATTACATACGAAGCGAGAACTGTGAATTACAACAGTAGAATGATGAAAGGGTTGACGCGAACGATCATCATAATGTTGATGACGTTTTAACAAGGAGGTACTCACGATCCGAAGGTTCTGGCAAACAATCTTGTACCTACTCGCGACGTGTAGGTACCGCCGGTGACCTAATAGGTATTAAAGTACTTGCACCTCGTGCACGATAGCAATTCCAATGCAAAGACGTCGACGGTTATTTCGATGACTGCATCGAGCATGTCCGTCACTATTGCGATATATAAAAGAATGAAAAAAAAAACAAACCACACGCGAACGTGATTCCATTCGCATTAAACATTTATTTATTAACATAGCTGCATCAGAGGATGACGTTATGTGAACGTCTTACTTATTAAGTAAACGTCGATTTATAATAATGTAACACCAATTAACAAAAAAAAAGTAACTTCACGCCTGTAATCCCCGAAGAGGTAGGCAGAGGAATGTAGAACATTCCCACGTTTCGCCAGTTACTTTTTAGGTATATAGATGTATAATAAACGAGATATAAGTTGGAGAATATTCATCTTCATTGTCATTATGAACCTGTCTCAGTCCACAGATGGACAAAGGCCTGTCTAATGTCAATATTGCATATAATACCCACGCTGGGCCCGCTTATCTCTGCCTTAAGCAATTTCTGGTATCACTTAAAATAAAATAAATTATAAATAAATAGGTCACAATGTAAACGTTATAACTCAATTTCTTCGTCATTTATTTCATCATCGTGAATGCACGTTTGCACGATACCCTACGGTGCAGCTTGCGGCAGACCATTGTGCGGAACTGATGAAGGTCGAATGTTAGTGGGTCAATAGAAGAAAGCAGGGAAGGGCTCGGCGCCCATAACGGGCACATAAACAGTAGGCACGTATGCATTATAAAAGTTTATATTGAGTGTTAAGTTTCGATTTTCTATGCAAATTAAGTAAAAAACTTGTTTCAACGTTTAACGGCTGCTACTATATCGTTATAGAAAATTATACATTTCAAGGTTTGAAGAAGTTTCAAAATTTTTCGACGGTGATTAAAATGTATACCTACTGCTGGAAATTTATAAGATCTGATTAAAATTCCTTCACAAAGATCAATCAACAGTGAAACACAAGCGTCTCTTTATTTTAAAACTTGAAGCGAGTGAGGGAGAAAGTACGCCCAGAGGCTAAGCGTAAGCAAAAGGGCACGATCGCGCTCATTAGGGCAGTCCTGTGTTAGGCTGTGTTTAACAATGGCCAGAAACAGACTGATGTCGAAGATTATTAATGAGGATAATAATATATGTATATATATTTTCACTTATCATTCGTAATACATTATTAGGGAGTTTCTAACGAATGTAGAATATAATATGCACTCTTTGGATCGAATACGTGGGACATTTGTGAGAAATTGAAAAATGTATAATAATTGTAAAACCAGAAGTGTTACCTATTGTGATGGAGGTGAGATGTTAATAGGTTAATAGAAGAAAGTAAGGGCTGGCGCCAGTAGGAATGTCGGCCCAGTGGAATGTAGGCGCAGCATTAACATGTCACGTTGAGCCCATGCTAATGTTCCAGCTATTAGCGTTTTATTGACAGTATTCGGAACAATTTGATTTAGTAAGTGATTTATTGAAATGCATTATGAATTTTAATGCATAGTTATCGGAACGGATTTATTACGTATGATTTTTATGATTTTAATGTACATATATGTATATTGTGTTCTCATCTTTTACATTCAACGACAGAATTCCTTCATCTTGTGAACTTTCGTATCGCCGTGTTGCAAATCGAAAAATTCACGATCCAGTTCCAATCACATCGTAGGCAGATCGACCACTTTCTCGGGCGCAAGTTAGTGTTTTGCGACCATACATCATAATGGCATCGATTTTTATTGATGATTCACCAATATCGATCGACGGTGGAAAGTCTGTCGATTAACGACGTCGACCCGATTTCGTTTCGCAGCCTAACGAAGGCGTCCGAAAGCGTTAACGCGAGACAAGACACGATCGTACGGGTTTCGATTGTCGGGTCCAATAGTATAATTTTATTTAATGTCCTACATTATTTACAATCAAAATTAATGTCAATACGATTCGCTTTTATCCTAACTCTTGGTGATCATTCATTATAAGAAAGTTTTGCTGTCAATATAAATGTTACATGTCAATATAACACGTCCACGTATCATTTCTATTGACATTGATAAGATTTAGCTTTCATTGAACACACCATCAAACACTGTGAGTGTGTAAATATAGAAAAATCATTGTAACTTTTGTAATTACCTGTGTAAGATTAAACGAGACACATTTTGTTACGAAATTAAATCTGACGAACATATTGACTGGTCAAAACATAAACACAAAAGTTCCGGCTTCATTAAAATACTAATTAATCACCCGGTACATTTAAACGCATACTTGAGCTGGTATTGAGAAATGCAGTATGAACGATGGTTATATCACAATTTTAGATGCTATCATCGATACTAATGGTCTGAAACGGTCGACATTTCGGGCGCAGAAAGTGTCACAGCGGGATATTAACTGGATATAAACGACTCATATCAAATCCGATTGCTTGATACGCGGCCATTGTACAGAACGCATTAAAGGCTTGCATAACAACACGATCCGCGGGACTTCCTTGTATCTTTTGTGTTGCGATTTTCTTATTTTGGGCTTTAAGTCTCACTTTCCCCGCATTGCTCGTGTTCGGATTGATGTGGCGTTATGCAATCTTGTTGTACTGCAATTGTAAGGTCACAAAAGTAAATGGAGATTTAAATCCATGTTGCAATTTATTTTCAAACTACTTACTCTCGTTTGAGTGGCGGGTTTTTAGTTACGACTCTTGTCTTGGTATTAACATTAATGTTTTATTATGTCATTATTTTTTTCTACAATGTTGAACAATGTTTTATTTACAGCATAAGATTAGTTTTACTACAGTAATTGAGACAATTTATTATCTCTTTTATATCTTGGTTCGGTTGCTGTTATTCGTTATAAGTAAAATGAGTTATTTTTATGCAAATTCAGGAATATAATGATTAACATTTAATTTGTATTCATGTAAAAATATATCATATAATCGTTTTGTATATCTCAGTGTTGTATAATTAAATATAATATTAATCTTTAAAGTACTTTTACTTTATTTCTATTTGTATTATTTATCAGTTGTGGATTTCAATTGAAAAACTCTGTTTTCAAGTTGTTTGTATATTAAAAATGTCAATGACAACATCGTCTGAGATCACAGATTTTAGACTTATGTAAAATGAAAGAAAAAAAAACCCCAAAATATACTGAGATCTTTATAAAACCTCTTACGTCATAAGTGTTAGTATAACTGGCGATATTTTATTTAAACATACAATCTGTTTTTAGTGAAATACAAAAATTTTAATATGTACATATATTATTATTAATTAAAAATCGTAAATATTCCTAGGACAGCCATCAACAATCGTTACGACTATTGAATGTTTATTTATTATATTAATATACTTAGTTCGCAATATTTTACTACTATCTATATTTCCAGCCCTATCTCTCCAGTGATGACCTGTCAGAAGAACAATAACAGTCTAATGGCGTAGATAAATCATCAGTGTAAATACGTACAAGCTTCCTGCATCAGAGCAATGTACGGTTGTTCACATCGTAATGGAACAGTTGTGAGTGATCAATGGAGGTACTATCAGCGGTTCTTTTCTAAATATGAAATACGATCACATTTACAAAATACATACATACAAATCTATGAAGTTCTAATTGAAATCTATCTCTTGATCTTTTTAACATAGCATCTCGCTTGTTATTTCCCCGTGGGCGTAGGCAGAGAAGCGTTGTACTCCCACGTTTCACCTGTCATGCTATGAGTCCTATGGAATCTTGCGTTAACTTTATTTATTGACATAGCTGCAACCATTTTTACGTCCCATTGCTGGCGCTGGTCAGTCCAGCGAATGCGGAAGCGTTGAATTGGCGGAGATACGGGTTTAGTGAAACAGATTTATTTCAAAATATAAACGAAACTAACAGTGTCAAAAAAAGCTACGTTTCATAGATGTAAACCTCGACACCGTTAGGCGGTTGACGCCGTTGCATCTAT
>DWFO01003888.1:0-11855 GCA_018246595.1 Mimoniades nurscia nurscia
CGGTGAAACGTGGGAGTGTTCTGCATTCCTCTGCCTACCTCTTCGGGGATTACAGGCGTGAAGTTACGTAATTTATTTCCCACGTTACAATGTCAACTCGTTCCGTTTTACGTATAAACATAATCTCATTAACCTTAAAATTCACATCCAATCGAGGTGAAAATATACGTTAAATAAAACAACGACACTCATAATAATTGTACCTCGATAACAATCAAATCAATTTTTTTTGTGTATTAAATAATATACCTGTTTAATTCATGTATGTTTTATTTTTAAAGAAGCGGAGTAATGTCCGAGCTCTCACTTAATTATCACTTATTGTTTCGCTTCCGCTTATCATTGTGCTAGAGACCAAGTGAGACCACACGTGAGACAAACCAGTAAAACAACTAATTTGGTTTCGTAACATTAACTTCTTTGTAATGTTCAATACAAGAGCTACTCATATTTCACATCTACCTAATTCTTTCTAATAAAAGTGAATCCAATCTTGTATATAGTTAAAATTGTGCATTTAATCTCAATAACAGTCTTGTTTATCCATTTTATCCCAATTTTAACCTACAAATTATTGTCATGGATAATTCGTGTCTGTTCAAATATACCCATCAATATATCCTCTTACATTCCAGGTTCAAATACGATTGTATTGTTGGGATAAAGTACCACGATTTGAAAATACTGAAAATTAGTGACGAGT
Source organism: Mimoniades nurscia nurscia (assembly GCA_018246595.1). Lineage (NCBI taxonomy): Eukaryota > Metazoa > Arthropoda > Insecta > Lepidoptera > Hesperiidae > Mimoniades > Mimoniades nurscia. The sequence continues at coordinate 704 of DWFO01003888.1, forward strand.
CAAAGAACAAAACAGAGGGTTTCTCGTTCATTATTGGATTGAGATGGCCCAAGAGTTTGTTAGTTGTAGACGGCAAAGGTAAATATAAATAGTGTAGTAAACTCATTACAAACATAGTTTTGTATTCCTGGCTGAGGTCCTTGATAATATAAAAAGAATAAGTGCATGTAATTCACTGTCATAATAGAAACGCAATAAACTATATGTATCAAAATAAATCTGTCATTGCATTTAGGAAAATAAATTCCATGCTGTAAACATTCACTCGTACATTCATTTAATCATTCATTTACACTGTCCATCACTATTTATTATTAACTCATTGGTTATGCCATTTTTAGATATTGTTTCGATCTAGTTTATTTATATATTTTTGTGTATTTTAATTGTTAAACGTTTACTATAGAGGCAAGTTAGTAACTGAAAACTGTAATAACTTACCAAATTATTACTTATAAATCGCGAAGTTATTAAAAAAAATAATCTTTTGATAAATAGTAGAGAATGACTATATTTTGTCAATCAACGAATACTGCAAAACGCAGACTATAGATATTATTCCCGCAAATAGACAATAAATAATACTAATAGTGTAAAATAAAATAACGAAACACGCCAAACGATCTTCTTCATCCATACCGAATGCTTTGGTGGTATTTAACGACTTAGACTACGTATAATAATTATTTCTTTTAATCCTATTCGTTCTGGCTAGCTAGGATTTTAGGTTTATACTATAAAAATATTTTATTGTTATCGGATCTAAACGCGTGTGAAAATTTTCAGGAAAATCCGACTGCAGGAAATGGGTTAAATTTAAGTTGTAGAATTCCCTTACATAGTTAGTTGCCAACTAACTTAACAAAAGCAGGTTAAAAAGAATCCGCCTTCAATAAAAATCTGTTATAGTTGCCCAAAAGTGAAAATCAAAAAAATTCAATAAAAATAACAAATAACTTTATATATGAACATAGGTATTTTTAAACCCTATATAAAAAATATAATTGCGTACACTAGCTTCTACCATTCTGGGTATACAAAATATTAAATAAAATAAAATTTTCTACTCCAATTATAAATTTTTCTAGAAGGTTGTTCTTTTGTGACAATATTAGGTTGGTTATTGTCTTCTATGCTAATTATATTATTATTTTGTGGTGTAATATACAGAATATTTTTTGTTATTGTTGATGTTGTAGTGGTAGTAAAGTCAGAGTATATGTATTTAACATTACAAGTAAAATAAAAATTTACTAAAATGCTTATTCTGTTCTGAAATAACCAGTAAACAACAAAATTTAACTAACACTTACACTTATACAGCTACAATATACTAACATAAACAATTACATCAAGTGACAACATTGAAAACAATGGAACACCATGAATGCTTTACTCAATAGCTCTCACGTAGCTGCTAAACATTGCACCCATTTAAAATCCCGAGACCTGCTTCTAATTCTTATTGATAAGAAAACTATTTCCCTGTCAATGTTCTGATACCACTATAAAATATCTTAGTTACCATACATAAACAATTTTACTCGGTATTATTATAATCTAAGCCTTTTTAGTAAAATTGTTAAAAAATACGATAGTGCTTTTTTATCAACCAAAAGCACTGCATGTTCTATTAGAGGTTTGATTATTATTAGCATATATACATTTTAAAATCAATTCCATCTGTCCACATACAATTCAATCATTATGCCATACATGAGCAACTCAGTCTGTAGCTATGGGTGTTTGGGATCTATAAAACGCTTTACAGAAGGGCATCCTACATGAGTCAGGGCTTGGCAGAAAGGGATTTACATTGTTCCTTTTCACATCAGGCAACAGAAACACCACGCTGAGCGCAATGATCATGTGCCATATCGAATGGACTATCTTGTAATTCTGTTCGGTTTGCAGGAATGCGTAACATATCAAGCCGAAGGAGACCAGCGCCAAGCCGAAAGGGAAGTGTCTTGTGTAATACGACTTCGGGTACCTCATACATCTCAACCGTCTGTAGTCCCAATACCACGACGCGAAAAGTATGCACGCACCAACAGCGACCGGCAATAGGAAAGCTACAAAGGAATGCATGTTCCAAGTGGTCAGAAGAGCTACAACTATCGCCCCGGTCAGTTGGAAAAAGGACCGCAGCTTGTCGCTAATGATGCTCATGGCCAACAAAGTGACCCAGAAGGACATGAGACCGCAGTAGAAATCGCCGAATTGGAGGATGTTACCTCTAGTGATGCAGTAGGCGACTTGTGCGGGCGCATCGCACGCATGGTAGAACGTTGAGAAGATCATCGTGAACGCGTACATCATGGCTTCCGTGTAGTACATCCTGATGATGGCTACGTAGATGGAGAAGAAGAAGAGCAGGTTGCTAAGAGTGAGTAGCAGGACGGAGACCAGCATGTAAGCCCTACTATCCATCCTCGAATCGTCTGAACAATCCCAACCTGAAACATCAATCAATGTTTGTAAGGTTAATGACATGATATTTTTTAGTATTCAAGAAATACTTTTAAAATCTAAAGATACCTTGAAATAAAGAACGAGAATTTCAAATTCAAAAAGCTCAGTGATGAAAGACAAAATGTCTATCATTACTTCGCTGTACTTTCCATTCCGCAGAAAGTACCACTTAACTACATATCTGCACATATTGTGTCAAATTCATACTTTCAAATACACATAATAATAAATAAGAATTTTTCGTACTCGGTGTCAATAGTAAAATTAAATTAGTGATAAGCATAACAACCATTAGCTATGATTATATTTCATAGAATCACTTTAACACGTTGGTGGATACAAACGAAATAATACCAATAGTTAAAAATATTCACCTCCGTAACCAGCTGAACAAAAGCAGAATGACATAACCAGACCTCCAAAGGTGTTCAGGCCACAGGTGCCATGGTTGCTGCACTTCCCGCCCACGCAAGAAGTTGAAGATATCGAAAGGACTATAGTCGAATTGCAATTACTTTCTCCTTCTCTAGTTACGTTCGAAAAAGTGGATTCCAATTCCTTATCCAATTCATCTGTAGTCGAAGGGACGTAATATTTTTTACCGTCTCGAGAAGTTCGGCACGGACATACCACACTGTCACAGAACAGACGAAAAGACAAATACCACACACCGCTATCCGGATACGGTATTGCAATTAGATCGTAAATAGATTCTGAATCAGTACTGTTTAGCACGAACAGAGCAGGCTTTACTTGATCGTTGAACTTGCAACGGCCACTCTCAATTGGAATACTCGGGTAATCGACACTCATGCAAATCACAGCTCTGATGTATTGGTTGTCTTCGGTAAACGCCAACAATCCGCCTTTTTCGACCTGTCGTCTGTAACCCATATAGTACTTTATGCTCATCAAAAAACTTGCCTCGATTGCGAGGTTACCGCCAATGTCTAAGAACTGGTTGACTTTGAATCTCAATATTTTGATTTCGTTAGACGTTAAATTGACTAAGCTGGTCGCGTCTTGCAAGTCTGTTGTCGGCAATCCATAGTCGAAAGTGAAGAAACGACCTTTGTCGTCTCGCATGAGGTCCAAAACAGTTTGATTTTCCACTTCGTCGAAATCCGTAGGTAAGTTATATGATTCACAATCGGCTATCGAAGACAGATTGCCGCTTACATAATCCAAGCTGATGTAATGCCATGTGGCAGGACTTGGATAGAAAGCGATGATCTCCACATTATTCGACCCCGGATCAAATGCACACGACACTAGAAAGCTTTCTGCCTTTGGCAATGACGAAGATTGTACCCTGACCAATATACTTGTACCGTTTTCGGGCAGCGTATTAAATATGGTTAGATTAACGCTTATCGGTTCTACGCTGTCAAGGGCCATGCACTTGTAAAGTGCAGGCAAACTGGAATAATCCACAGTGATTCCCGAGTAGCAATCAACAAGGGCAATATTCTTTTCTCTTTTCACTTGCAGATCTGAGTATAGTATAGTTTGACAATCAGCAACGAGACCTGAAAACAATTGTTACACGATGAGATACTGGAGCAATTACTGCAACGGACCTTCCGTGCCTCATAGGGCTGACATTTTAACGGAAAACGCACGACAGAAATATTATGTAATCATTTTCAAGGGAAAAATATAGGCGTCTATAAATGTTCTCGCAGTTGTTTATAACATAAACCTACATAAATTAAGAGGAAAACAGTACCTAAACAAAACACGAATCGGATCTTGCACTTCTAGATGAATCAATTTAGCTTCTCCTGTGATTATCTATTGAATTATAAACTGCTAAACACGATGAAATTTAATTGAGTGCAGCGTCAACAAGAAACCCTAGTGTCAGATATTTTATACATCACGATATTCTGAAGATATACAAAAAGTATTTTAGAATACTACTGACAAAATTTCTGAACATTAATGAGAGTCAGAGATCGAAGAATTGTTCCCTTGTTCTTTCGGGTTAGTGATTAATTTTGAACTAATCTGCAAAATTCTGGGTCCTACTTCCATTTACGATTAACGTTTGATGGGCACAAATATTACTCGGGTGCTTGAATATAAAATTATCTATACCTACATGTATTTTGGAAATCATATAATATTTAGGTATATTAATGCCTATCTCCATAACGAATTAATCGAACTAAAACGATCGTGTCGTGGGGTGTAATCCGATGATCTATTCAGTAGAACATGACACTTGGCAAAAAGCCCGGTATCATGAGTTAGAGCACAGCTTTTGAAATGCAATTCTAACTCGCCACCTTATTGGAAGAAGAATGGTTCACTAGTCTTCAAATCTAATTTATCGCCCTAGTTTTTTTTGGCAATGTTTGCTAAAATCTGCAGTAGCTGTAAGTCTGTAACAGATTGTTGGCAGCTTCTTAATAGACTAATTCAATTTTTTTTTCTTTCACATAAATGAAAAGTGATGTAAAGTTATTTATAATACCTAGGTGACCGAGCTTCGCCAGACGACTTTTTCAGTTTATCAATGGAATATGGAATATTCTTCCAGCAAGAAAGACTTATTCATTTTCAGTATCATTGGAAATGGAACAGGATACAACAAGCAACGATTTGTAAAAATGTATATGAAAATGGCTTTGGAACTTGTAGTTTTTCAAATACCATGCATCTGCTATCACAACCCGTTCAACGACAACGTGCAGTGCCCTCTGCTGTAGAGTAGCCAATACCAGTCGATGATTTTTCAGCTTATTTTAGTAACGAAGTCTAATTAGCAGCTATATAAGTTGATATTGACGAAGATCCACCTAAGGTTTATACAATTAAGGCACGATTTCCAAACTCGAAAATAAATATAGAAAATGCTGTGTTCGTTGATAAATTTATCGCTTCATAACATATATAGCGCTATGCTGCTATGCTATGCAACTCTATAGTATGTAATATAATATGCAACTACATGCTTGTTTCCTGACAGAGCGCGGCGTAACGGACCTGATGAAAAATTTTATTAATATCCTGCGTCCATCGTAATATCTTTGAGTAGATAATCCGTTAATGATATTCTCTGGAAATCCTAGAATAATCAGCATTACTTATCCTATCGGTGGAATGGTAAGGACTTTTAGGTTAAAGTACGTCTGTATATGTGCGGAGTTTGAGGTAAGGTTTTGTAAATAGCATTTTATCAGCAGGTGTCCGTTACCAATATAGGTCGCCGTTACGATACCAAAAGCTTTTGAAATTGGCGATATGCATTAGACCTATTGTGTTCCTCCTCTAATCTCCACCACTTTCATAACCCATGAGATGAAACTTCATCTACGAACATTAGTATACAATTTTAAAAACATGGCACGGAGCTATTCACACTTTATTCACGCTAGGTGCCGTCTGCCTACCCCGTGAGGGACATAGCGTGAAGATATGTTTGTATCAATTCGCTATCAATCTTTAAGCACGAATATATAACATTTTTTCATTTATCAATGTAGTTGGATACTCAATTTGTCTTTTAGTGATTTTTTGCCAGTTTTTAATCGATTGATTTAAAAATAGACAGTAAATTGAGGTTTGAGAGAAAAGAGGTTGTAGCTCTTCAAATGCCTCTTGTCCATGTTGAAATAACATCTGAAGGTTATACGACCTCTTCAAATGAAAAAAAATGGTTAGGAGGTTTAGCAAAGAGGGCGTCAAAGGAATCTTGAATGAGAGACACATAGAATACACAAAACATTTGAAACATTCAATAACATAATTCGGTAAAACTACAGTTCTGCAATTTGATTCAACGCAATGAATAAGATCCCATTAATAAGTCCCAGTGAATGACTGCAATAGGCCGATGATGATTATTTGAGGAGCACCACTCGCCAGTGGATCACCATCTTTAATCCATAAATCAGAACCTTCCAGTACCTCGGACGCACGCACCGCACGCCGGCCTCGATGCGCTGATTAAACTGATTGTCGCTGCTTCCTGAACGCGCACGTGTATTGTTACATAATAATGGACCAGGTTCGTTTATTGCATATACTAACATTTAGTTATCGTTAGATACCAGTTGTTAAAATTGCCAGTGGATTTCAGGTCAATGTACAATGTTCTGACTGACGAATTGGTTACGAGTGCTAACTTATATTTCTATTAATCATCACTGAGAACATTTTTACTATTATGTATACATAAAGCTTATGTATGTATGTAAAGCCTATGTATACAAAGCTGGTTATTGCTTTTGTATTTACGTTGTTGCTTCTTATTGTCTGTTATGTAGGTATTTACATAACCCTTCTCATATGTTCAACAAAAATGCAGATACAAAAGGTCCGGTTGAGAAAGGTCGCCGTTTAAAAATTTGGAAGTATAACAGAAGATTTAATAACAAATGATTGCCTCGTTGGTCCTGAGTTTAAATGCCGGGTCAGGCACTACTGGATTTTTCTGGTTTAGATTTTCTATTAGTGGCTCGGACTTTGGAAATGTGCCCTGTGTACGGCAATAGACTCACCACCTATTCCATAGTGGGACGTAAAAGTAACTTGTGAAACGTGGGAGTGTGCTACATTCCCCTGCCTACATCTTAGGAGATTACAGGCGTGGTGTTACCTTACAGAAGATGTACAGTGTATTGTAAAGCACAAACAATGGCTGAAAGAAATACCTACTTTACCTATTTTCTCGCTATAAATTACCACGTGACTGAATTTCACAATCTTGTAGCCAGCATGTAACTTTTTAAATCTATGATGCACTCGTAAGCAGAATGTAATAATATACGTCACAATTGATCTAACTACGAGGTATTTATCACCGCTTCGTGCGGTAATATGCATTTGCGATTAATCGTAGTAGAGGCAGAAAATCAGGATGTCGCGGTGTGTAGGAGTCACGTTAGCTTCAATGCAGGAATTTAAGTGTACGATTACAGCGGGCAAACGAATAATCGTGATATTAATCAGATGACGTTTGCATGGCTAAGAATAGAATTGCAAGTACCACTATATTCTTATTCGAATATGTTTGTTCGAATATTCGAATGTGTTTCGCGCCATTTTTTACTTTGATATTAGATTTGACATTTTCACATAAAATGGCAAGTCACATTGAATACCTACATTAAGTATATGCGAACTTAAAAATTTACAACCAGGTGTGACGTAATTCGTAATATTTTACAGCTAAGATATTTTACATTGTTATTAACATGTACATATATTCCTAATATTTTACAGGCGTTACCGCCACAGGCGACTAGGGAACATCGTGACTAATTTGTAATTAGTTTAAATTATACATGTGAATTATTTAAATTATACATGTGAAAAACTTATACATTTCGTGTTACTCGATATTTTCGAAGTTATAGATACATAAATCACACCTTTGCCTCTCCGAAGTCCTGATTATAAATGTGCAGAATAAAATCGGTCTTTATAGTGTTGAAGTTAAGCAACTCATTCCGATCGATCATCGAGTACCCATTACGTCACACCCAATGACAACACTTTACTACCCGTGGGTTCGGCGTATCTATTATGTTAATAGGCGAAATAACAATTACCTGTCATTACGAATAAAACTATTTCAAAATTGCCTAACATAATTAAAATTGGTGGTAACAATAAAATTATGAACGACTCAATGGTACGTTTAAAAAGACATGACGCTTTATTTCTCCGCTTGAACTAGTTTTATTCTTTATTACAATATGAATGCTATGAGAGTGAAAAGCTTGGAAATATGTTAACGAGACAAATAATGAATGTGTTAAGGGGATAAGAACACCCGGCGACGCGTTTTTGAAATCTCATGGTGTACAGGTCCACAAATAGTTATGACCACGTAGTATTAACTATTGCGTGTGTATTTTTGTTGCCACTGCGTCTGTCCTACGCAAAAGATAGTTTTGTTACAAAACTCACCTTCCTGTTCCACTTTCTGGGCTCTAGGATCTTCCCATTCGATGTAAACGAGTCCGTACCATTTGCCAGGTTTAGGGTTCGTTAGCGAGAACGTTCTGTTCTTGCCGTCTGACAACAAATCTATATTATGGATCTCTTTCCTTAAAGCTGGATCTATGAAGTTTTTCGGGAACTCGTACCCATCGGGATTGACGGCCGGATACGAGCCGTGCTTAATGTTTATCACTACGTCCCGTGGACTGCATGACCCTGGAAAGTATGTCACACTAGAGATCATTTTATCGTTTGCGTTCGGTGCATAGATAATAGACAAAGCGTGGAAGGATATAATTTTTTTATTGGGATCAAACTTTTCTATCTGTACACGCCTTTATTGCCAATTCATTTTATCATTACATGGTTGGATGAGAGAAATGGTTTCTTCGCAGAAAGTGTAATGTAAAAATAATAATTATGGGGTATATTTTGGGTATAAAATGATGATTTTGGATATAGGTCGATAATGATGATAATATCTTGGGTCAGGCTAGTCAGTCACTCTCGTCAATTGCTAGTTGGTTGACTTCACACACCTTGTAAGGTGGCTGCTGGCGACACCCTTGAATATAGGTGAGTCTAAAGTCAAGGCTTACCCATAATGGGACATACATATAACATAGTTGGTGGAATGTGGGACTTTAATACACTCCTCTGCCTACCTCATCATGGAGATGCAGGTTGATTTTTATGTAATATATAGTGCTACCCAAACAGTTTGGATTTCAATTTCAGAACAAGGGTTTGATTGTTTGATTTGCTTTTAATTTATTGTTGTAATTGTTTTCAATATTAATAAATTGTCACTTCCTATAATTATTTGAAAAACATTGTGAGCAAACATACATATGTTAGTGTTTCCTGTATAGTTCTTCAAGGTGTATGCAATAGGCAGGTAGTATAATAGTGTTAATGTATACCTATTGCAATAAATGTGTCAGATCTGTGAATCATCAATAAAATAGTTTTCTTAGTAGTTCTAATATTGTTAACAACATTAACAATAGATCAAACTATGTGTCTTTCACTTTCTTTATCTTGTCACAAAGAAAACATTTCGATGGTCAGTTCATTGACTATTTGGTTGGTGGATCATCAGTTGGTCATTTGCATAAAAAATGTTTTTTTTTATAGAAATCCCCCTCTAGTGTACAATAATTTAAGAATTTTACAACAGTCATACGTACAGTGTATAAGCATGTTAATAGATATTTGACTATCAAGATTGACACAGTTGTATAATTGAAGGAAGGAATTTAAAAAAATATGGTGATGACTGAATTTTAAAAGTACTAAAATTATTGAATCAGTTCAACTTATTTTAATAGCTAAATGTATGGTCTACATACAATATATTGAAATAATTGTTTTCAATTATTATTGTAATGACAATTGACAACCATACAAAGTACTGTTATTTTGATAGAGCTGTCACTCTAAAAAAGTCCCCCAAGCCTAATATTTTATTATTGGTTTAAAAATAAAACAGATAAGCTTCATAACTCACTGACATTATCAGTGATACAAGAGAAACATTAATGAATGTACCGTAGTTATCAGACCACTGGTATAACACTCTTAGTGAGTCAGATCCCAACCCTGTATTGATGTTGAAGCTTCCTGAAGCTGGTCGTAGAAATTAATTACATTATGTAGTCATAATATTATTTTTAGTAACAAAGGGACCTGCATTATACTCTTTAGAAATAATTTTAATAACTTTAAAGCCTGATATTTAATACACTTATTTAATCATTATTATTATAACGTACTTCAAACTTATCCATACGAAATTCAGTGACACTTAATAGGAAATAAATATAATCGAAAAATATATATATATTTTATATTTACTTACCAATGTTGTTCAAGTGGAGCTCCTCAGATAGAAACGTAAATCGGGCATCGCTAACACCAGGTGCGATAGAAAAAAATATAACAGAAACAGTGCGATAACTTCTGTACATATTTACATCTGTGGCCACCTGTCTGGTTACCAGGTCGTAACCGTCCAGGAGCACCGTCCGGGTTTTTGTCAATTGTTCAATTATCCTCTTCCTCTTACCATCCTCCTCGCTTTCTTTATCATTGCCCATCACACTACACACATACAGTAACAATAAATATGCAACTTTCATATTGATCTACTACAACAATCCTACCTTATTAAGTAGTGTTACACAGTATATACAGATTTTATAGGCACTTTTCCATAACAACCGCCTAATGTATGTTATCTATAAAATGATTTTAACAAAATGTAAACGAACGGCACCAATCGATACATCAACGGCCGTCGTTGAAATAAACAAGTCCAATGACAGATGACAGTCAAACTATCAAAGTCAAATGTCAAATGCTAATATAACTAAGGCATGACAATAGATACAGAAAATAGCAGGAAAATTTCGTTCTGAAACATATTTTTCGGATACTCGCGGCAGGTCGCCAATCATGCTGTTAATCTACTGTAAAAGGAACACAAAACTATTATGCAAACAAATACAGTAAAAATGTTGAAACGTAAAACTAAAAATGTTTTTTACATGTAAGGAAACCGGGTCGGGCAATGATCAGCCGTATAAATAATAAAAATATCTAATTAGATTTAATATTTACAACTGGCAAAGAATATAAATAAATGAATAAATAAGTGACTGCCTCGTTGGTCGTGTTTGTTGCAAGTGCGACTGCCGATTGGGAGGTCCCGGGTCGAACA
>DWFO01003889.1:0-11854 GCA_018246595.1 Mimoniades nurscia nurscia
TATTCCTATAAAATGTATATTTTATCTAATTAGGTGGCTATTTCAAAAACTGGGGCATCTATCCCGGTTTTACCCTAAAGTACAAGATGTTCAACAATAGATATTATTTTAATATTGTATATTGACGGTTCAAAAAGATTATATTCGATCAAATTATGTAAACAAATCTATGTCACCTACCCTTTTATCGAGACACAGGTTTCCTCTCAGAATAAGAGGAAGGCCATAGTCTGCCACGCTGGCCAATTACGAGTTGGAAAATTTCACAAACCTTAGATAACTTTTGTTTTTAATTAACTATAAGGTGATTTTCTAACGATGTTTACCTTTACCGTTATAGCAAGTGATATTTAACCTTAAATACATTCATGTATTACGTAACATCACGCCTGTAATTCCCGACGAGGTAAACGGAGGAGTGTAGTTACACTCGCACGTTTTACAAGTTACGTTTACGTCCCACTAGGGAATAGTTTGTGTGTCTATTGCCATACACCGGCCACATATCCAAACGCCAAGCCACTACTGGAAAATTTAAATTAAAAAAATGTATTAAGTCCGAGCCGGGATTTGAAACCACGAACTCTCGATAGATAGACATATACATATTATATTAGTTTATTTTTATATTACTCTGTCCACACAGCCACTGAAATAACATGACTAATCCTCTAGATATTACATATTCTTATCGTACTTCAAGTTTATGACGCATTAGAACAACCAAGCTATATTTACTAATTGCCTGTCGAAAGTTATTTATAAACATGCACATGTTAACAACAAAAGTGTAAAACGAAAGTCTTATTATAATTTTACTTTCAACTGAATTATGAAAAATATATTAAACAAAGGCTTTATTACATCTTAATTGGACGCTAGTTCTGAAACCCAAAACTGTTAAGGTATTAACAAAGTATTTTAATAGGATAATGTTCTAGGATTCTCGCCGCTTTATGTCTTTTATAATTCAAGTCACATGGGGCAATATCAAATCTATTGTACATTTCTACTACCTTGTCCATGCAAGCGCTGACGAATTAGTCCAAATTACTAATGTCATATTAGTAAAGTAATCTATTTATCCAAATAACCGTTTCACGGAATACCTAACCTACAAGATTTAATTAAATAATACTTGCGAGATTTTAAATACGATATTAACATCATATCTACACGTGCTTCCTGTGGAAATTTGTGTCCGTATATACCACTTATGTACCTACTTGCATAATTAAAGATACTATATGGATAAGTATTTGATATACTTTAAGAATCATAAATTATGATTTATCTAGAAATAAACGGTAAACTGTAAAAAGTAATTTCAATTAACCTATCTATACGTTTCAAAACTCATGAGTGATTTACACACGATCATAGACCGAGCGGCGGATAGAATTGGCAATCATAAAATTCATACGTTGCAATCACGGTATCGTTCCATGAGAGCTGACCGCGTAACGCGTTGCGCAAGTTGCCGGCGCGAGAACTAAATGCCTAACAAGTATCGCTTCCTTGTGGACAGCGTGGCAAAAACTACCTGCCCACCGTAACCTGTTTGAATCATCTATTCAGTATCTTCAAAAAACAATGACAACCAGTTTTAAAATACATATTACAAAACAATGCCTCAATATCCTGTAAAAAATAATTTCCTTCCTCTCCCTACCTGTTCGAGGATTATAGGCGTGATGTTACGTTGTTGATGCAAGTATATGTCATAAGTTAAAAATGTAAATGGGGTCAGCGAATAAAGGCTTATTATAGTTATTAGATAATTATTAAATTAACGTAACGTAACATCACGCCTGTAATTCGGAATAGGTAGGCAGTGGAATGTAGACCACTTCCACGTTTCACTAGTCACGTTTACGTCCCACTATGGAATAGGTGGTGGTGTGCCTGTTGCCATTCACCGGTCACATATCCAGACTCCGAGGCACTACTAGTAAATCTACATTAGAAAAAATGTGTAATACCCGACCCGGAAATTGAACCCAGGAGTTCCCGATCGGCAGTCGCACTTGCAACCAACACGACCAACGAGGCAGTCTATTATATTATTTAATTATTATAACTAAGAATTAAGAACGTTGCATTGTTGCAGGAACATAACTTTACCTGACATATAACATTTCTTACAATGGAACTTACGAGTATTATGGACCGTATTACTCAGTCTACCTTGTTTCAAAATGAATCCCACTCGCCATAGAAACTACTTAAACAATATAACAAGTCGTGCGTTAACTGCATTTACCTTTAAATCTCTCTTGGGACAACAAATTTTCACTTTGTGACCGTACCATTGTTACAACAGATGTATGAACGTACTCATAATAAGAAGCAAAACGCTTAAATACACGTTACCACAAGATGCCTATAACATTCGTTCACAACACAGGCAAATATACTTTGGACAAACTGTCATCTACATTTGGACATACGAGTAAGGCAATGGATGCCAATGCAAATATATGTGTGTCATACATCGTAGTCATAATTGTATGAAAGAATATAAAGCGATTTAAAAATGAAAGTCAAGTATTTGTTCGATAAATTATAGATGATAGTAAATGTACCAGCTTAACTGACGCATGTTTTTTCGGGATGGACCGACTTTTTTCGGGATGGACCGACTACTTTCGGACCAATTCGGACCAAAAGCTCCCATAATTGCGGCACGGTAGGGGCGGAGCATGAGAACGTCACTTGAGTCGGTATATAAGTATATAATCATGTGTAAAAGCATCACCAAACATTTAACAGTAATATCAATTACAGTTTTTTCAGCATTTAATTATTCCTTTATGTATGTAATTTTGAATACATATTTTATTTATATACAAATCAACCCGTTTTTATTAGCAAATACGTTACAGTGTAATAAGCAGCAAATTCATACTTCAGACGATGTGAAACAATTAGTACAAAATTTTTAATTCTACTCACTTTCAGCGCTTACATTGAAAATAATAGTTACGATAAAACACAAAACGATTACGCACTGTACGGGATACATTGAAGAAAACGCAAATAAAAAACGCACCATTAACCCAACACGCACTACCATTGAGCTGTGAAAGAACGTAATGAATCAAAATGAAAGTAGTAACGTAAACAGAATGCAACGTCGTAAATCGACTGCAACACGGCCGCTCACTGATTCTTTTAACTTTATGCCCATTGACACCCAATATACACAAGGAGTATTCATTGTAAAAAACTATTATTGAATTTGTTTCTTTCTTCGTTTACATTATATTTCGTATTAAAATATTAGCAATAGATTTCATAGTTTTATTAATGACTATACTATGTAACATCACCCCTGTAATACACGGAGAGGTAGGCAGAGGAATGTGGTACACTCCCACGTTTCACCAGTTACGTTTACGTCCCAATATGGAATATGTGGTGAGCCTATTGCCATACACCAAAAATCTAATAGTGTTCGCACTGAGATTCGAACCAATCGGCAGTCGCGCTTGCTACTCGTACCAACACGACACACGACCAACGAGGCAGTCATAAATATACTAATTTAGAGTCAAATTCAAATTTTGGTCAAACAACAAAATTACCAATTCTATATCAAATGTTCGAATAAAATGAGTTGTAGGCGTCTAACTGTATTTGAAGAGAGTTTGTGGGCGGCAGAAACGGGTGAAAAAAAACAAATTACTACCGCAACAAGTACTTATTTCTGTCTCAAGGCAATTCAACTTAGCTAGACCTGTCTTGTGTTTTGTTGACGATAAACTAACTATTAAGTAAGTAGGTATAATGTAATTTGTATTCACTTTATGGTGTGGATTTGAGACGTTGAGACGAGAATTATCTCTTATTATTTTCCCCAAACGCTTCAAAAGACATACAGATAACCTGTAAAATATTGCAATAAAAACTGCAGTTTTATACGACATTGATCACACGTGCGCTTAGACCGCAATGACTGCTTAGTCATAGTTAATCAATTTTACGCTCCATTTTTGCTGAACTAAAGCAATTACCTACAAGCTGTACACGGCCAAAACATAGTTGAGACAGCATTGGTTTTGTTAGATAACATTTTGTTTGATACCTTGGAGTATTGAATATTGTAAAAAAGGTAACAACATACCAGTAGTTTAACATATTTATGTAATAAAAACTATTTTTATGCACTGCCATACAAATTTATATTTGAAGTATATACTGAACAATTTGCCTAACTTTCTTTGTACTCGCAGAGCGCTGTGACTGTAAAAGGCATTGTACATATTATGAAAAAGTCATCAATTTTCTTTAGTTTTCAGCATAAGGTAAGCGCGCGGTCAATCTAAACAATAATTTCATTGCTTGTTAATTCATGTTATTAAAATTCATTCAAGTTATTATAAAAATAACGTGAGTTATTACGCATGATTTTAATACCACTCAATACCACTGATTTTAATATAAATTGGCACGCTATCGTTAATCTTTGAAACTTTTAAGCACTAAAATCCTATTAAATTCTAATATTTACACCAAGTAAACAAATTATCATGAAGATGTTTTATTATACTAACGCAAATCTCACTTTACAACTTCATTATGAGAGTAGTCTTTAGGATAACAGTAAAACAGAACAGTTGATGAAGAATAACAATGTTTTAGCTTATAAGAGGCTACAGGGTATATTATATCATTATATACTATATGAAGTAAAACAGCATCATATAATAAATCCTACTACACCACTAACGTTACGTAGATTACACTACTAGGCAATAGGAGGCCCTGTGAAGGGACTCTTGCGTTTTTATGAAGATTTGTACCCAGAGTCGTACTTTGTATTAAAGTACATTCGAAGAGGTTTTAATATTCCTGAAAAACCTACTTTCTCTCCTGTCCTAAGTTTTTCTCTAGTAAACAAATGTTAATGCGGAATCTTCTTGTTCTTCTTTATGTCGATAATTGATCGTGAGTGATCAGCCATCGTGGTGAAAGGATTAGTCGCAGTGTCCAGGGTGCGCCGGGCAGTATTTGTTCGTAATTAATCAGACACAGTCGGCACTCGGAGAGGCTCTTTTCGTGCGGCCCGGATTACAATTCGGATTAATTTACGTTAAATCAAAAATAGTAATCTTTGAATAAATAAATAAATAATTTTATTAGATAGGTAAGCTAATTGTAAGGAAACATAAAATTTATATGAGGTCTAATAAACACTTTACTTCAATATGTGTGTTTATATTGCATCAATCGTCAATTTCAATTTATGAATAAAACCGGTAAAATCTTTTGTAACAATAATGCTACAAAGTTTCTAAGACACGTACAATGAAATATTTTTTTGCTAATATTAAATATCAAACGCAGTAGTGCCTTTATAAATGTAAGTATTAATGTAATTAGTAGGTATTAATGTAATTAGCAAAGGTACAGGTATTATACAAGCGAGACCTGCTGCTTTTAGACATCTAAATATGTCCTCAAACATGACTAAGAAAATGACTGTCAATGTCATTTAGTCCAGTTACTATGAGTTGTTAGTAAGATCGTTAATATGCATTCGATGGGTAAGAGCAATAAGGAATAAGCCTTGCAAATATCATTAGGACAGAGGAGCGTTTGATTGATTCCGTTAACACCTTTAAGTACGAAACGGTAAAAAATTTAATGTTTGTATAAAAAAATCATTAGAATTTTTTTTAACCACTTGTATAAACTGTTATTTACTCGAAATTGGAATTTTCTGGATTACCTATGGTAAATAATATAACGTTATAATAACTTGTAGGTAAATCATGATTGACTCATAAGCAAATGATTGAACAGAAAGAACAGACATTGAGTTGGTTACAGATTACGGAACGGGCCGTACACACGTATGTACGTGATAAGTTCCCAGCGTGTGTTACGCAACGTACATGAAACGTAATTCTGCGTCAAATCGCTAATTGTCAGAATTTCTCTCTCAAGCTTTCCGTTTCCCATTCATCGGTGGTAGCTGACCACACTCGCCGTTGCGAGCGAAGCGTTTAGAAATTGGAATCGGACGCAAGTGTGAAAAAAATTTAGTTGTGCAATAAACCGTTTGGATGGAAAGTTGATTTGTCGGATGTGTCGTAATTCTGATTGATGCGGAATCGTAAAAATTATTCGATTCATAAAATATACTGTTTATTTTAAGCAATGCGTTATTTATATAACTTACATAGAAGACAAATATGTATATAATATACATACAAATCGGGAAACGTAGCTTCTAAAATGTCATGTTTGTTCTTTGAAAGAAGAATTCTGTAATGCGCCAGCGCAACCCAATTCATTTTTAACACGAAACAGCTGCATTATTTTATAAATGGTAAAATAAAGAATTTACGGATACGTTCATCATTGGAAAACTCTTTAGATACAGCTTAGTATCCTGTCACTGAGCTAAATGTTATTTGGAATCGTAGACGCGGCTACTACTGTACTTCATGTAGCCGGCTTACTTATTAACTTGTTCTCTCACACAGATAACACCGTAACAGGGAACGTGGTATAAATTGAATCGTGTGGATTAAATCAATCAGAAATCAATTTTTATATCAATCAATATCACTAGCATTTCCAGCTGGAAGATTGACGCGGAACGTGATAGATTATCAGAAACCATATTTTCGCATCAAATAAGATGATAACCGTAAACAATTTAAAGTCAATTTTTTATATAAATTAGTTACTAAATTTCAGTTTATCGTACTACCTTCATACATTAAGTTCCATGCAAATAAATTAATTCTAGCCAAACTATGAAATCTAAACGAGAAATGTAAAAATTATTGATTATGGGATAATTCCCATAATCAATATTTTTTACATTTGGAGTAATCTCCAACTTTACATCATCGCCTGGGTTGACTTAGAAAATCCCAATTGGCCATACACCGAGCACAAATCAAAACTCCAAATTCACTAATAGAAATGTCTGCTAGAAAATGTAAGTTAAAATCCAATTGTATCTGAAACGGGATTTGAAACAAAGGCCTATCAATCAGTAGTTGCACTTGCAACCACTAGACCACAGAAACGGGCATAAATAAAAATAATACCTACCAAAAAACGACAGTATAATACAATACAATACAATAAATTTACCATGGACACACATTGTGTAAAGGTAACTGTAAACATATACGCAGGACAGATAACCAAATACATCATTCAGATGTCAATAGAGTCGAGACCGGGCCCGGGACTCTGCGGGACGCACGGCCTGTTCGCCGTTGACCCAAACACGTCATTAAATAACAAATTGACATCGCAATTGTTATCTATTAAAAATCTCTCAAATCATCTGATATCCGAACGGTTAACATCGCATTCAAATTGAGTTACCAGCATCCAAAGTTCTGGTTACTAATGAATTTTTCTAAATTAGATTTTCGTAGTGGCTCGGAGTGCGGATAAAGTACCCGATGTATAGTAATGAGCTCACTGCCTTTCCATGGTGGGACGTAAATGTAAGCGGTGAAACCCGGGAGTGTACGACACTCCTCTGCCTGCCTTTTTGAAGGTTACAAGCGTTACGTTATGTTTACGTTTGGATACTACTGGAATATCGTAAGAAAACATCACAAAATATGTACTATAACTATAAATGTTGTGTTACAGTCAAATCATTGACTTAAAAAACGGATATAACAAACCACAAATCTCTTAAGTGTGTTAAATAATATTCCTAAGTACGTAATTATTTTTTCAAAAGTGCTCTTTGTAAAGTACTTCTTATGCGCTTCTTGGCAACAATAAGTATACGTTTTACAACACAATTAAGTTCGTAACGACCACTGCGTTCCAAATAACGTAAAAAATGCCATTTATATATATAAGTTTCATATAGTGCTTATATGTTAAGAGTTTTAACTGTTTTATATTAAAGATATTATACCCACATTTCACATTTAGGCGTTATCCGATTACCGTTTCTGATGGATAGAGGTCGTATTTTACCAAGCTGACCGAGTATATTTTTTTATTTATTTCGTAAATGTGAGTCTAAAGAGCGGACATTCTTCATTAGACGGAGTAAATGCTGGACTTAATTTACAAATTGAAGATATTCTAAATACACATAATTATTTGATGTCAATGAATAATACTGAGTAATTAATTTGAGAAACCTAAATACATCGGTTACTTTAAACAATAACACAATTAAGTAAATTAAGCAACGCAAGAAAATATTATATCATGCTATTAAACTTCATTCACTCATTCATTCGTTCAATGTTTAAGTTATGTAAAATCCACCTATGTTTATCATTACGCGAAATCTAAAGACAGTTGAAAATTAAAAAACTGCACCAAATAAATCTTGTTTGTTAAAACCATATTTCGACCTAAAAACAATGATCGTCTTAACACACTTTTACAATTTTTGTACATAGTGATGAAATGGTGTGTATCTATATGACTGAAAGCCTGACACGTTAGCAAGGCCTTAGTTAATAACAAAATTGCTACAATATATATTTTGTAATTTAAAGTCACAGATCAAAGACAATTACGTGACAAAATTTAGGAATTGCTAATGCCTAGGAGAGATTGTGTTGTCCAAATTTGTCAATGTTCTAGCTCTTCTACGAAACTAAACTGCTAGCAAATGAATATAAAATTATTCGTCAATGTAATTATGTATATACATATGCCTATGCCTTCCTCAAAAATACAGAATTATCGGTATCAAAAATGATGTGCAAAAGGCTCACTCTCTTATTCCATTGAGTGACGTACCACATAACTGGTAAAACATGAAGCGTAATGCACTCTTCTGCCTACCCCTTTGAGAATACCCAGGCTTTGCTACATAAAACTATTTGAGTACAAATAGTACCTATATATCTTTTCAAATATTTGATAAAGACAACAGAAACGTATAGCGGTAATATGATATTATCACGAGCCGTCTTACTTTTTACGATGTGCTATGTATGCGATGTGTATTAACGCAGTACACATTTGACGCAAAAATTAATATGCGCAAGCGCAAACAACGCTATACGGGCGATGATCGCACACAATCATATACTATACGTTTTAACGTCTAATGTTTTGAGGAAACTTATAAAATAGTCGTTAAATTGCCTCATTCGGTGTCATTCTAATGGGGCATATGTATTTTCTAGCACAGAATTACATCAAAGACAAAGAAAGAAAACTTTTTTCTTACGATTATAATGCAATATTGCAAAATTTCTTTTACTCACTATTGACCAGAATTGTGACAGATTTTAAGCAAATTACCTATTAATAATGCTACTTAATGGATACCTACACGTATAGACTGCCTTGTTGCTTGAGGACTTCCTCGTAGTGGTTCCAAGCGTTACTCCTGATCAAAAGGTCCTAGGTTCAAATCCCAGGTGGGGTTTTTCTAATTTAGAATTTCTAGTGGAAATTTCTTATAGTGGTTCAGAGTCTGGATATGTTCCCGGTTTGCGGCAAAAGGCTCACCACCTTTCCTATACTGAGTCGTAAACGTAAACGTGGCAGCGTACCACACTCCTCTGGCTATCCTCTTCGGGGATGACAGGCGTGATATAACATAAGTAATTGACTAAATTTTGCCAAGAGGCAGTACTAATTAGTCTATTTCTCTTTTTACTAAAGATTTTCAATATATATGTATCTACATGTTTTTATTTTTTTCCTAGTTAACAGGATTTTGAGCTACGTGGTATGTGTGCTATGTGTGCTACGTGGTATCTGTTTCCCTATGTGGTATTTATTGGTAAATAAAATATATACCTAGGTATAGAGAAATAACTGATTTGCTCTCAATTAAAACAGATGCTTTCAATGATTATTATCATCACGATCACAGCTATGAATAGACCCTTCTACCACTGCTGGCCAAAGGTCTATTCTCATACTGAGACGATTTGAGACCAGACTGCCAGCTTGGCAAAGTGCGGATTGATACTACTCACACATCCTAACTAAGGAATGTCGTGAAAAATCTCTAATATACTTCGCTTAGACGTTTTCCTTCGTCCTTAAAGCAAATATAACAATACTTCAGTACTATACGTGTTAAGATTCAAACGTTAGACTAGACTAGCTGTGAACTGCTTATTAGAACAAATAACTTTTATGGAAAAATAAATGTTTACACGTTTATTTGCACTGCATTTAATGACGGCCTCCGCTCCAAACATATGCAGGTATGTTGTCACATTCCGCTCCCCGTCAGACCTCATTACGGTTAGTTATTAAAACCTTTGTGCTGACATTTCCTTGAACGAATACATGCTGAGTGCGATTTTCCATAAATTAGTTCATCATTTCATTTATTGCTAGTTATTTGTTCCTTGCTGAAGATATTAATGAAACATAGCTGGGAGTATATTAGGAATATCGGTACCGCTACGAAAATATAGAATACACTTCAGTGATGACGTTTGTAGGCCGTTGCAGTGTCCATTCACGTCGGCGACACTGCCCGTTCAAGGTTACAGCTTTCACATAATCAGCTGTCTAAAGCTTAACTAGCTCACGTTTCCTGTCGACTCTTCATTGTTTTAAACTTAACAGTTTGATATGATGCAATTTTTAAGAAATATAAAGTGATCTCATGTTATTAAACATTATAAAATCTATGTGAGTCTTACTTTCGTAACTTATGAAATTATAAATGGATTTCAATGTCGAAATGATAATAAAAAAATTATTATTGTATAAAATCGTGTAAGTTACGTAAATGATTTTTCGCAGCAGCTTTGTCAATTTTAAAGTTTGGGACGACGAGAAAGTAATATACACAAAAAGCCGCCAAGTGAGTTTCTCCGCCAAAACGGAGATCACTGACCGATTGACATTCGACAGACCTGGTCGATACCGCGTCCGTGCCAGAAAAACCACATACGATTTACGCCGGTCGAAATACAATATAAAACATTTGAATAATAATTAGAATATTTTATACCTAGGTTACCCTATTGAAGAACTACAAGCCAATCTCACTCCTGAGCCACGTCTATAAGCTGTTCTCGAGAATCGTCACGAATCGCCTTGCCATTAGACTCGACGAGTTCCAGCCACCAGAGCAAGCAGGGTTTCGTAAAGGCTACAGCACCGTAGACCACATCCATACTGTTTGGCAGATTGTACAGAAGACCGAAGAGTACAATCAGCCGCTGTGTATGGCATTTGTGGACTACGAGAAAGCCTTCGACTCCATCGAAACCTGGGCTGTTCTGGAATCTCTGCAGCGATGTCATATCGACTGGCGATATATCGAGGTGCTGAGATGCCTCTACAACGTTGCGACGGTGACCGTGCAAGTTCAGGACCAGAGAACAAAACCGATTCACCTCCGTCGCGGGGTGAGACAGGGAGATGTAATATCTCCAAAATTGTTCACGAACGCGATGGAGGACGTATTCAAGACTCTGGACTGGACTGCACGAGGCGTCAACGTCAATGGAGAGCGCATCTCACATCTTCGTTTCGCAGACGATATAGTCATCTTTGCAGAGACGCTGGAAGAGCTTAGCGGAATGCTGAACGACCTGAGTGGGTCTTCTCGGCGGGTCGGTCTCGGCATGAACTTGGACAAAACCAAAGTCATGTTCAATGAACATGTCGTGCCGGGACCGATATCTGTCGACGGCATCCCCCTCGAGGTTGTGCAGGATTACGTCTACCTTGGCCAGACTATCCAACTAGGCCGGCACAACTTTGAGAGGGAGGCTGACAGGAGGATTCGGTTGGGTTGGGCAGCATTCGGCAGGCTTCGTCGGGTCTTTACGTCGACGATTCCACAATGCTTGAAGACGAAAGTCTTCGAGCAGTGCGTCCTACCGGTGATGACGTATGGTGCCGAGACGTGGAC
>DWFO01003890.1:0-11853 GCA_018246595.1 Mimoniades nurscia nurscia
AACTGGTGAAACGTGGGAATGTTCTACATTCCTCTGCCTACCTCTTCGGGGATTACAGGCGTGAAGTTACTTTCTTTTTTTTTATCACATATTAGAATGATGTTTAATCGTTAAATATTTCTTTGAAATCTAAAATCATTGGGTGTGTCGATAATCATTTATTTCATACAATCAAATTCTTATGCGATCTTATTCATAACACCAAAAGGTTAATCTTCAATGCTAATCTACGAAAATATTTAAACCGGTGGTAAGAAAATGCAGATTGTGGAATAGGCTTAACAAAATTTGAATAAAACCAAAATCATAGTTACTAAGAGTAAGTAAAAAAAAAATCATAGTTACTAAACGTTTGTTATATAAACTTTGACTCCTTTGAAAAGTTACAGGTGTTCATCGATTGAAAGCTTATGTAATATTATGAAATTATTGACAATTGTTGCATAATTATTCGTTGAAGTTGAATTTGCGTCACCAAAGTACAAAGTCTATAATTAGCTTAGGTATTGGACGGGTTACAACATGCCAATTTTTCTATGTTGCTTTTGTAACAAACGATTAAGTATCTTACATCGATAATAAGTAGATACGCACCCATCCGCTCTTCTATAATTTATACAGTTGCGTGACGACAAAGTTCGATTACCCTTAATTCGCTTATAATAAACAAAAACATTCAGTATACACTGATAAATTCATCGAAAGTTCACTTGATGTCATAGCCACATCAAATGTTAAAGGTGCTTGGGTATAATTTCTGCTGATGACGCACACTCGAACTCAAATTAAAAGACTCACTGTGAACAAGTAAGAATTATGACGATTTAAAAATAGAAAGGTTTGCGTCATGATATCCGAAGAGTCAATTAAAACGAGTATGTAAAGATAATAAGCGCAAAGTGTATTTAAATTCGTATGAAATAAAAATCGGCATTAGAAACTCTATGGAATCCGTAATTATTGGAGTCCATTTCCGTATTAAAGATCACCGGCCATAAGAGGACGCTAGAAATCGTAATGGTCAAACGGGTCTAGGAGTTTCTCTAACCTATTAACAAGGCTTATTATCGTGGAAAGTGGACGCAGTATGTCTAGTTTTTGCTACATTTCCATAGTACTAGATAACAAATATGTAGGACTGCATGTAACTAGTTTTCGAGTTCCGCCTACGCCAATCGAAATCACGATCGAGTAAAAGTCTCGCTCCAGGCGGATTCTCGTTAACGAAATATGGAAGTAGGCTTGAGCTTTCGAAATGTAACGTCCGGTAATCGATGCACTTTCTAGATAAACGGGGTTCTTATGCAAACTGGACGTAACATCGTGAATTACAATGAAAGTGACACTTGTTTGAGTTTCAGTGCAGCGCGAGGTCAGAATTTGAATCGATTTTCGGATGGCCAATCACATACACATGTTGTATACTGAATGGGTGTTCATTTTGATTCGTAAGATACTCGTAGCTAACTCGCTATTATTGGCATTATAAGATTATCTCTTCCTCCTTTATATTTCTATAGAGAGGGACATAATAAAAATTAAAAATTGTAATTTCTATAGGAAATTTATAATGCTACAAATTATGTTCTCAGTTTGATTATTTCGATATGAAGGGGTGTTTGCGATAGAACGACATTCAAAGGTCTTCTTGCACCATATACAAACAAGTATTTTGACATTACTACTGATCTACTTTTTTTTAATAATGTGGCTTTTCTTATGGATTATAATTTCAAATTTTGTTAAAAAAAGGGGTTTAGAATTTAGAAAAGTAAAAAATGAAAGATTAAAAATGTACATTTTATTACGTGCAAAGATAACTATACTACAGTTAATAAAAAATTTAATATCATGCAAGTGAGATATTCAAGATGCAGATAGGAATAAATTTATTTAAAGTATATTTGTATTAAAATGAAATCAGGTGAAAGTTGTGCAAATGTCGAGAACGAACATTAATTAACCAACTTATTTTAAAATTTGTAAATTGTAATAATATTAAACACTCTTACTGTAAAAGTATTTCCATCGTGACCACGGTCCATGTAACTGGGACGAAAAGTTTACCTTAATTCTAAACATAAAATTCTAAAAATGAATATTTAACGGATACCAAATATAAAAATTCCACGGTGAAAATTTTATTTCGTAACATTAAATCACGCAATTCATTGCGCACGTTCAAAAAAAAAACGTTGTGAGCTTCATTAATGTCTTTAGTTATATTGCCCATAGTACTCGTAATTCTAGTTGCGTTTAATGATTGTGTAGCTTTATCATAAGCATTATTCATACTTTCAATTTTATTTCGAGATTGAAATTTATTTTACTTACAAAATTATTAATGGTTGTTACTTTCATTTATGTAGTCATTGTTACTTTCGTTGTGATTTACTTAATTCATTTAGTTGTCCTATAGAACACTAATATCTTTTTGTTTATCCAGGTCGCGGAAAGAAAAAGAAGTTGAAGCAGCTGTTGCCCATTTTCGCTCTCCTTCAGCTGAAGATCCAATCTCTGATCCCCTTGTTCCTCGGTATCATCGCGTTCGCTGCTATCAAGGGTCTCATGCTCGCCAAGGCTGCTCTCCTAGCCTCTGCTCTCGTTTTACTGAAGAAACTTCTCTCTAAGAACGATCACCACGAGAGCTATGAAGTAGTTGCCCATCCTCATCATGAAGAGCATTACAGTCACGGTGGCGGTGGGCACGGCGGATGGGGACGGTCCCAAGATGCTCAAAACCTCGCGTACAGCGCGTATTCTAACTGATACCTAAGATTAATAGTATTTTAGTCTAGCTCGGACCTCAATGTTGAGATTTAATTTATTTTGTTATTTAATAATTTATTTAAATTATTTAATCTTTGTTCAATTTTTAATGTTTCAAATATTGTTCTATGGGCTATGAATCTTTGCGTCGCCAGTATTGTATTCTCTACTTTGTACCTGTTTTTATTATTGTTTTATTGTGATTTGCTATTATAATTTTTATTTTATAGTACAAATAAGTTTAATAGCTTTAATATGTTTTCATTTATTTATTATGATCTGTCATGCCGTTTTATTTATGACTTATGGCTTTTTTATCTATGCTATAGTTTAAAAATGCTTTTGTAAATATGCTTCATATAAATTTATATGCAATTTTTTTTTATTTCATCTTGGATTTATAAGTATTATAATTAATTTATTAAAATATCTCGTAGCTTTCCAATCATTATAATATTGTACGTCTACATCTTTTTTAGTAGGTATACATATAGGTATGTATATGATATATGATATGTTAATTTATTTATATTTTCTAAAATACATCTAGGTGATGCCCTTTCTTTTAATATAAATAACTTTCTCTTTCCACCTTCCCACCAATATCTGTATATCGTAAATAATGAGTAATGAAAATATTTAAATTTATACGAGTAATTTATTGCGTATGATTTATTTATTGTTACTTAATACCATTGAAGTCACTTTACGTTTTTACATTAAATATATTTTGTTGAATGAAAAAGATGTTTATTCATTTAAATCGTGTCATTAAACTACGAATGATAATAATGTACATATTTGTTAATAAACCACTTCCAAAACTTCTCCTGCATTCCTCATCTTGAAGTATTTTATCGATTTCAATTATATAATATATATTATCATTTGAATAACGCGTTGTCACTAAGCTCTCTTAAATCTACAAATATTTTAATATAAAAAATAAATAAATTAATAATTTAAACTTTGTTGTTCGTCATATCTGTGATTTTTATTAGATATCAAAATCACTTTGAAAATAAGAATTAACCGTGTAAAGAAAAATTAAATTTTTTTATTTCAGAAATAATTGTTAAAACCGTGAGATAAATATTATACTTGCAAGTTTTTCAATCACAAAATACAATATGTTTTTAAACAATCTATTTCCAGTCAGGTGTCTCATTGTTTCGCAGAACGTAAATCATAATTTAAAAAAACTTCAGTTATTTATAACTACTTATATATTTATAGCCGATTAATAATACTTTCAATATTAAAATTTTTTTCAACATCGTTTTATTTCTTCATTACAAAACAGTACCTCCTGTAATAAACGCAATTAAAAAAGACTTTAAAAAAGAGTATTTTTTATTAACATCGCATCAGCAGTTCAATTGTTAAAGTGAAGAAAACAGGCAGAGTCAGTCGCATTTATAATATTAATGGCGAAAAATTACGACGTAATATCAATTGTGTAATTCCTGAAGAGGTAGGGAGAAGAGAGTAGTACACTCCATGGTTTCGTAGTTACGTTTAGGTCCTACTAGGGAATAAGGGCTGATACATAAAGAATCCGAGCCACTAGAATTGTCTTCTAGAAAATCTAAGTTTAAAAAATCTACAGTACTCGCCCCGGGCTTTGAACTCATCATTTCTCGATCAGCAGCGGATACCACTGGACTAACGGGACAGTCATTTTTTTTTATCAAAATTTGAAATTTACAAGCTATCAGTACTTCAATAGTATATGAAATAACTCGCTTTAATAATTTCAAGGTCATTGTTGTCTTAATAATAATGTTTCAAGATTTTCGAGACCTTTATATTTATTAAGGAGAATGCTATGTTATGTAACAAAAACCAATAGTCTTCTATAGAAATTTAATTGTAATCATGATTACCACCCAACGTTTCACTGTTGGACAAGACTTTCCTCTCACGAGAAGGGTCAAGGCAATAATGTGGTACGCTGTTAAAGTTAAAATGCATTTTAACAGACTTTACGCGTCCTAGAGAACATTTGGTATATAAAACTTTAGCTAAGAAGCTAAGGTTTTCTCACGAACATTTTATTCAATTGTCTGTGATATTTTAGTGCAGTTTTAATTTATTTTAATAAATACCTTAATTTCCTTCAACAGAGTGACATTTTTTTACATTCAGCCCAGGGAGAAAACTTTTTTTTTTAAATATGTAATATTAAATCTTCCCGAGGTAAATGTTTCTAAAGAAATGTATATAAAAAGAGAAAGTTACTTTCATTTTTAAAATCACTAAGTGCACTTAAAAACGAAACACAATGGCAAGGGTACCTTCCATGTACATACATTACATTACAGTACATACATGCGTTTCGAAGAGTACTCGACTTGTGTGTCCATATAACTAAGAGTACTGTGACCATTCACTTGTGATAACAGATGAGTGGTCCGCTAATAGAAGTTTTTTGAAGCCCATTTTTAGCAATGTCGCTTTTAAGGGAACATATCAAAATTTATGGTTAATGGTTATTGATAATTTATGGTTATATTGGAGATACAAACTACACAACGTGGTACAGTAACTAGTGTTTCGGATCTAGTTCTGCTTGCAAACTTTAGGTAATATTATATGAGTAACAAATTTTTTAGATAGACTTTTTATTTGTTGAATATAACAATTATTATCGAATGGTACAATAAACCACCTCGTTGGTTGTGTTAATTGCAAACGCGACTGTAGATCGGGAAGTCCTAGGTTCAAGGCCTTGGTCGTAAACTACTGGCTTTTTCTAATTTAGAATGGATTTTCT
Organism: Mimoniades nurscia nurscia; assembly: GCA_018246595.1. Lineage (NCBI taxonomy): Eukaryota > Metazoa > Arthropoda > Insecta > Lepidoptera > Hesperiidae > Mimoniades > Mimoniades nurscia. The sequence continues at coordinate 5,546 of DWFO01003890.1, forward strand.
TGTTGTGGCTCGGAGTCGGGAAATGTGTCCGGTGTATTGCAATAGGCTCAGCACCTATTCCATAGTGGGACGTAAACGTAACTGTTGAAACTTGTGGGTGTACTGCATTCCTATGCCTACCTCTATGAGGATTACAGGCGTGACGTTACGTTGTTAGAATAAAATTTATTTATGTTAAAACGTAACATCATGCGTGTAATCCCCGAAAAGGTAGCTAGAGGACTGTAGTACATTCTAATGTATGTTATGTTAAAGTTATAATTTTTTCATAAATATCAAATAATTGCGCAAACGGAATTACTCGTCCCGGTTGGGGTCGATCCCAAGTCCCAATCTCAACAGTCAGGCTCACTAACTGGGCCAACGAACTTATCACATGACGACATCTAAGTAACATATAAAACAAAACAGTCGCTGTATTATAAAGAGATAGGTATTGGCAAAGTTTAATCAACATTTCTCTACAACGTTTTAATGTCACTAGACAACGATATACGACAACAAAATGTATACAAAAATAACTTAATGCTATGGTTGTATTTACTATAATGTACGATGATTATAGATATGTATAATAAGTTTAATTTCCTCACTGCTTTTACAAACCGCGCATCTCCTCGTAATTCACAGCTCTTACTATAATAACAGGTGACCAGCATTCATGCCTTCACAGTCGCGCGATTAATCCCAATACGTATCATATATGTACTATAATTGTATACATAAAAATATTATGTATAACACGTTTGTGTATATATATATATTCATTTATTTCGGATTTCTTTACAAATAAATAATTTCGTTTTATTTTAACATATCGGTACATAAAGGGTTATTAAACTTATTACAAAAATATATGAAGAAAAAAATGTTCTTCATCTTAGGCGTACCAGTACTGGTTGACTTAGTCAGTTTTTTAACTATATATTATGTGCGTCTGAAGTCTCGGGCAATTGGTTGTATATACAGATATGTATGTGGCAGAATATAAACCGGTTTGTGAACCAGACAACAAACAAGTAATCAATGTGCATCCTCATAACACACTAACACAGATCGAAGATAAAATATCGCTACAAGATAATAAAATAACTGAGAAACGTATAAAACTTGTTGACTTATGAAATAATAGCTGTTAGTCGTGCATTTCTTTGGGAGTCATTAAAAAAAATATTTTAACAAAACTTACACTTGTATTGTTATGATTCTTAAAGTAAATTTTAAAAATTTAATTTCGTTTATACATAACTCCTCTCCATCATGAAAATAATAGACTTTCTGGATTTTGTGTATATGCGGTAGACTCAGGTAACGAATATTTATTTAAATATTACGCCTACTTTATTTTAATAAGAGTACTTAGTAGTCACTCACAGTAGGTAACATTTGACAAGCACCTATGCACACTGTACTTGACATATAAATACATAGATAGCTAAAGTAAACATATGTTGGTGCCAGGTATGACTACCGAACAGGAAATCCTGGGTTCGATTTCTGAGTCGGAAAGTACGAAATTTTCTAATTTACATTTTCTAGTAGCGTAGTGTCGATATGTGCCGGGTATATGGCAATAGGCTCATCACCTATTCCATCGTGGGACGTAAAAAAGTAACTGGTGAAACGTGGGAGTGTTCTACATTCCTCTGCCTACCTCTTCGGGGATTACAGGCGTGATGTTACAGTTTATAAGCATTCAAGATCACCTTTCATGATATATCAATAAGGTTGTATCATTATTTTTTTTGGCATTTGTACATTTTCAATCGTACTCGTGTTTTCGAGTTGATATAATCTAGTATCTGTACGGTAACAGTTTCTGCATTAATATGAGGCAATGTTTTAAAATGACTAAATATAACGTTCCATTCAATCGTTATACTGGCAACACTAACTATACTTCTCACACCCGTAATCTAATATTAGCAACTATGTATGCATGCTATGATAAATAGATGCGCATGTACACACAAAATATCATTTTTATGAGCACATCTAAAAAAACACACTGTTATATTTTTTAATAGAGTACAAGATTTTTTCTTTTTTTTATATTTATATCTATTCATATTCTTATTCATTCAGAGTAACCAGAGAATCGATTTCCAAATATCTCTATTCTTGCAGACATGATCTCCTTCTATGTTATAAAATATTAAGTGTTATTTACATTGAACAGCACGTACATAATATATCGAGCAAAAACCTTATAGCGAGTGACCTTACTTTAAACTCATCTATTTACTTAAGACATACTGTCTTTAAAGTAAATAAGACGTGCTATTTACAATCATACAACATAATAAGTAATGCAAGCGGTGTACGCTGGCGCGTGAACTGGCCGGTCACTCGCCGCACTGAGGGCAAGGAGTGAAATTTATTTAATAAAAGAACACGTTTTAATTGTAAGCAATTTTCACCCTTGTTGCATTAAGGTTATGAGACAAGTTGACATGAAGACAACATTAAAAAATTTAATAGCAAATCATTATTCATTTTTATTAACGAACGTTCAATATTGGAATTTTTAATTTAATTTGAAATAAAAATGTTGAATATTCAGTTCTAAATTTGCGGCTCAATTACCATTGTAAAAATATTATTGCTAATATTATTTTATATAACAGGAAATAACATGGAACAGTACTTAGTTATTCTTTGTCTGCTATATAAATATGTAGGTATTATTTCCTGAACAGTTTTAAAAGGGCATTACTATGATCATGGGCAAATTGTATTGCTTAATATAGAACTCGATCTTTTTAAAGCTTGCTCCCGAGTCGTAAACTCGAGAGCATGGAAATAATAGTCAGTGAGAATGCAGTTTGCACTTTTAAGGTTGCGAGGCCACTACCAGAATGGCGATCATCGCAAGTATTTTACTCTAATGGTAAGTGGTTATACCATTTGCAATCTTAGAGTCATTGGTATAAAATTCAATGTCGCTGACGTGTCGTAGGCGGCACGTTGGAAGCCAAAAATGTACACTGTACCGTGTTGCAGTGAAACCTGACGACTTGCGACACGGGGAATGAGCAGAATGCACAAACGATTGCGGCTAAATTTTGCAAAAACAATGGTGTTGCAAAACCCACGTTTCTGTGGTTTTACTTTTATCGCGTATTACAGACAGACAGCCAGTGAGTTTGAGTTATTTGAGATAAGCAAAAAATTGGAAGCGAAGTTTTTTACTTTTATCCAAACTCGTTTGGATTCATTGGGGATTATAAAAACTGCATTAAATCAGTGTCGTAATTTTAAAACCTGAGAAAAGTTCATGATTCTACGTATAAACTTAATATTTAATGAAATGACAAAAAAAATCATGATCGTAGATAGAGTAGATATTATTTTTAAGATTATACATAGAATAATTAAATCTACTACATATCTATTAAGACCATAAAAATATTTTAAATGTGAATTTAAAATATTTTTGACGACTTGACGAAATTTTTCATATACAAAGTAAGAACAGACGACAATAGAAAGGACAAAATAACGCGTCATACAGACATAGTGCAATGCAGTTGTAAATCGGCTTCTCTATAAACGCACCCGTCGCCCCGACGACACTTATCGAGTGCACCATCACGATCGAACGGATACTGGCTTGACTCATGAGTCACCGGAACAGAGCGCCCAAATGTCCGGACCGCGAACATCACGTACACACGTCCGCAGACCACTCCACCTGAATATGTAACCAGCTGATTAAAACCGCTGTAATTGTCGTGTTACGAATTATCTCCAATTACTGTCACTATGCCCATTGTCCGGTAGTAATTTTAAATTCAACGCGCACACACAAATACTGTGTTTGGGTGTGTGCGCGCCATTTTATATCAGTTTTACATATTACCACGCAATTCGTCGCCAAGTCGATGTAAATTGAAACGGATTTGTAAAACCCTGCAGCCCAAAGGAGAGAAAACAAACCATTTAATTTGTAGCGTCAGTAATCCTCTTGAACTTACATGTCGCTGTCCTGTACCAAGGCTCGTTTTAATTTTACTTTTTAGTCGCAGTCTACTGTTTACGGCCAGACACAACAATGCCCGAGTTCGTTTCCCCGTTGTATAAACAAATCCATTAACGTTTATAATGTTACAGCAAATATTGACTACTATAAATATCGTGCCTTAGTTATTAGATATACACCAACATCATGCGATTTACTTTGAAATTTAACAACTTTTAAACAAATTTTGAACGTTTATTGTAATACTATAAATGAATAAATTTGTTTAACATATTTCATCTTCACAAACATGTTATAACTTCTAACTTCCGACATTTGGCCCTTAACATTAACGTAATTTGGGCGTTGATTGACCCAATTACAATGTTATAAATAGCAACATCGGTGTACAAAACTGTCTGGAGAAAAAAACTCCGTCCTTTTCTGACTCATGTAAGTTCGCTATTTGTACTTATGTTTGTCTCTTTCCGTGCTATATTTATCCCGCGCCTTGCCGGTTCCGGTCCCACATACCGGCTGTGTCTGCTTTCGATGCATTGCACTGCACCAGAATCAAAAGTGAGAAATTAGCGAGAATGATCGTAAAATAATTTTATTATAAACATTACTCACTTAAATTCAAACGTAAAGTGATTAAGGAAGTATTTATATACAACCTGTTACACTCTTATCCTGAATATTCTGTAACCAAAAATATTAGGTAACGGGATTGTAAACGTTGTCAACTTTATGATTTATTACATAACGCTCGAATAAATATATTCAAAATATGGATTAAAAGCTGCAAATTTTCTTGTATACACTATTCAAATACTTATACTACTATTAAAATAAATCAAACTTTATACGTTGTAGATTATATTCACATATAAACACTATAAAAGACGTGCCTAACAACTGAGTTGAACTAAGTTATCAACAAGTAGATTCAGATATGTACTCGTATAACGAATTATCCTATTACTGCACCAAGTGGCGTATCAGAATGATATTTTGGGCGCCACGTAATTACAAATCTGCTTAATGAATAATATTCGTGGAAGATAACATTGGGACACGTGATATCGCCGTCTGCAACTTGTAGTTGACTAATATTTTTGCATATGAAGTACATAGGTAGGTACATATGTTTATGCACACATTCATAGGTACATACATATAATGCGTGCATTTGAAGCGAATGTGACACCATTTATATTTGTGTGAAAATTAAATATTTCGTGTTTTCCACGGCCTAAAACAAACTTATTTAATTAAATACATTTTATTGACGTTCTGAATATGATGTTTTCTTCTAATGTCAAAGTTTTTTTACTTAATATTTATAAAAATATTAAGTTATTCATATATTATGAAATTAAATTTTTAAACATAATATTTATTAATTTAATTTTTAATAGACGTATAAAGTTTTAAAATATTAGAGTACAATTGATTTTACCCAATAAAAAAAATAGAAAATAACCTAACACCACGAATCTAATGCCCGAAGAGGTAGGCAAAGGAGTGTAGTACACGCCCAAGTCTCACCAGTTACGTTTTACGTAATAGTAATAATATAAAGAATAATAGTATAACTAGGTATTAAGTACGCCCTTCTATCCCTTAGCTTAAGGTGCTGCAAAAGATTAAATAAAATAAAATAAATAACTAGACGACGTTTCTTCAATGCTGTTAATTGTTTATGTACGAGTAGATATCGGCTTAATCCACGTGCGTCTGTTCGGGATGACCCGACAGTTAAATAAGCTTATTTATTGTTTACACATCCGTCAGACATTGTTAGTACATTATTAGAGTGTTAATTAATACTCGAGAACAAGATCCCGCGACTGCACTGACGCGACTCGACCATTACGCGTTAATTTCGCCACGCGAATTCTAATTACCAACGCACAGACGAACGAGTATGCAATATATTAAACATACATATAACTATGAATGTATTATGTCAACTACGAGTAGATTATGTCCAGCTGTGGGGTTACGTAACGTAGTATTGATGACGTTAATCGTGTTGAAAGAATTATTTGAAATTGTAGTGGTTAATGTTAAAAATGGCTAATATTTAAAAAAATGTTACTCATGTTTGAGTAAATTTTGATGAAAACTGCAATACAGAGGAGTGTGTTCCATGATCATCATTTTGGCTTCATCAACACCACTGCTGGACTTAGGTCTGTCCTAATGAAGGCCCACGCCCTCGCTCCTATTGTATCCTTGTGTGTCAAACGGTAACACTCACCTCAGACGTCCGATGTGTCGATTATGAGAATATAATTATATCAGCAGCGAAGCATTGGCTGCAGAGGGAGAGCAGACACGC
>DWFO01003891.1:0-11852 GCA_018246595.1 Mimoniades nurscia nurscia
AGTAACTGGTGAAACGTGGGAATGTTCTACATTCCTCTGCCTACCTCTACGGGGATTACAGGCGTGAAGTTACTTTTCTTTTTATATATGCTAGTGCAACTTTTAAATAAATAAATATCGCATGTGACCAAGTTAGGCATCTCATGTTAAAAAACATGGAAAACTTATATTCTATACAAATGACGGCTTTCTCAAGTTTTTAAACGATCATTAGTGCAATACTAGCATGTCGTCACGCACTTTAGCTCCGTAAAAAGCATTGAATTTAAGCTTATCCTATGGCTTCCTGTTGTTTCTTGGAATTTCGCTAACGTTACACAAAAATTCTCACTCAATGCAGTTGTAACGTTAGAAGGGTGACTAATTTTCAAGTTGAATATAAATACATTTGCAAGTGTTTAAAATAGAAAATTTTCACACTGATATTACATATTGCTCTATGTATGCCGATCTTACCGTGATAAAAAAAACAAGACCTAATAACGATACGATAGAAACTATTATTAGAGTTAATATCAATCAATTTAATTCATCATAAATTTAAAGTAAATATTAAAATCATATATGCCATTTTATCCACAACAAGAACGTTCTACACTGTTTCGAAGATTTTTTGATTCCCATAATCCGTTATAATGATAACACTTTATATTGACAGCTAAGGATTACACATATGTATATTTCTAAGGGAAACTTCTCGAAAGACATGCAATTTTCTTTCCTGTTTCATATCGTGAACAATAATAAGCCAACTCACCGACAAGCAGGAGCCACTGCTGTTTCGGATCGGTCCTATAGTTGATGATCTGGCAGTCGGCCAGCGACGAGTGCCTGTCGAACATCTTGACGGGCGTGGAGTCGCCCTCCATCGACCAATGGTACACCGACATCTTGGTGACGAGCGCCAGAGTGTTCAGCGAGATCCACTTCCAGAACACGATGTCCTCGCTCATTGTGTGCGCTTTCATTTTTGACTTCATCTCGATGTTGAAGATCTGCAGTGTCTTCTGGGCTGTAGAGGTTATGTTAAAAAAATTACAATTTGTGGGCAGTTTTAATAACCGGGTAATATTATGAGAAATCAATTACAATAAATGCTACTTTTTGCTGAAAATATCTTGCCTTGACAGTGATTTATATACTGTGAACTATACTATTACTGTCTTCTGATTTTTTTTCTTGAATACCCAGTGATTAAAGTGTGTTACTTAACTTATGTACTTAACTAGCTAATTCTGTAGTTATTACGTTTTTAGCCGCAGTAAATAATTTTGCCACTTTTTGCCTTTTGTGTATAACATTACACATTAATTTCTCACCACAATTCTTATCGAAATACAAATGGAGCTGATGTTTCAATATCGTCGATGTCGATTCTTTTATGGGGCTAAATATTTATTAATAATAATATTTCAGGTATGTTCCGAGTTGACTCTGGGCTGTGTCACCAGTCATTTATGTAGCAGATGGTTTATTTTATGTTAGCAAACGCAGGCTTAATAATTTGGGACACGTGACACGCTAAATAATTTGAAGAGGGTAGGGCATTTACGGAAAATTTGGGCGGTGGCACATTACAGAAGTAAATATTTTCGGCGAACGAGGAAAATTGTCAGCATGAAGAATAACTTATAACATAACATCACGCGTGTATTTCTTCTAATGGGTAGGCATAGGAGTGTAGTACAGTCCAACGTTTCACCACTTTACCAATTTATACGGGCCACCCTAAAATAAAGAGTGGACGTTTTGAATATTAAATGTTACTTTTTATAAAGGCAAAGATAAAAGTCGTGAGAAAAACTAGACACCTTGCGAGTTCTATATAAATATTCTGTAAGCTAACTAAAGAAAACTCTAATGTTCTTTTTCATTTTGAATGACATGAGAAAAATCATCTCAATCAGCTGATGTCAGGTCCCTTTGAAATCACTTTGAAAGTGTTAGAGTAAACTTAATTATATAGAAAGCTTTATGTTCAAATTCATCCGCATCCGTGATATTTGCGACAAACAGATCTATTTATAAACATCTTATACTCTCCGCAACGAAAAAAACCTTAAAAGAGCTATTGTGCCGCGCAAGACGATCATTACGGTGCCTTTAGATAGTCGACCGTGACGTCAGCATGAAAATCTCGTGGGCTCTGACGACGTGGGCGGTTCTCGTCGGGTTTTCTGTGTGGGATGTTTGGAAATAAAATTGTATAAAAATTTTCTTTTAGAATTCGGTTGTTTATTCTATTTCTACGGTTTGCATATATATTTCTTATTTATTTAGTTACTTTCATTATCAATAAGCCCACGCGTAAAAAAATATTACATAATCAGGCACTATTACGAATTATATTATCTTATTTAATATGTAATAGGAGCTGAGCTGCCTGAAAATATCACTGACTGAATACGTCCATCGTGGAATAAATTTATTTTTATATCGTTAGCAGAAGATTTTTACATCAATTCCAGTAAGCGCGTCTAAGAAAAATACGAAGTGTCCTCTTACGAATCGCCACAGATGGCATCCTTGACCCTCGTCAAGTGACAGAACGTTCTAGTATTTGAAACGCGCAAAATTATTTTGAATAAATTCTCTCAAATATCCTTGTCCGTTCAAATTTTACTCTTTGTTGCCATTATGAGTCTCTTCATTGCCGCTTTCAATTCAGCTATGCGAGGAATTCCAGGTACATTATTTTCAAAAACAAAATGTGAATCACATGTTGTACTGCTTTGTTTAATACATGTTACATTTCGTATCGAATTAGAATATATCTTTTTCGACACAACAGCAGTCTGTAAAAATCAGTAAAAGAAGCGACGCCTCCAACTTTTATTATAACGATGATATTTGAAAAACATTCAACGAATTTTCTGTCTACGAACTACTGCTATAAGCCAAGCGGAAGAATCATAGTTACGAGTGCTCTGTGCCTCCGGTACCCGGAAGATATACATGCCGAGTATATTATAGAAATGAACCAAAATATATTCCGAATACAGAAATTAATAAAAATGTTGGCACAGAAGCGCCAACCTACTTATCCAGCGGCCCAATATTCGATCCTTAACGATGTTTTTCAACAGCAAGCCGAGGCTTTTAAGGTCACGTCGTATCTCGACATTTGGGTCAAAATATCTATTACGGTCGCTGTAATAGCTGGAAAGTTCTAGAACAGAATTTATATTTCACGCTTAGCTCACCACATATACGGTAGCTATAATATATATTGTTTTATACATAATAATGGGCTCATATCATAATCCACGGAGAAACATATAACGTAGGTAACGGGTGAAACGTGCGAGTGTACTTCACTCCGATGTTACCTTTTTTTTACATAAAATGCAAAATTCTATTTCTGTCCCTGGAGCATATAGTGATAAACGATCGTAAGGTGCTTCCTTTAGTATTAAGGATAAATTTGAAACGCGAACAATGATGGTCGACATTAACATTATATTTATAACGTGTATCAGAAAATACTGCCTCGTTGGTCGTGTTGGTTGCGAGCGCGACTGTCGATCAATAGTCCTGGGTTCAAATCCCAGATAGGGCAGTATTGGTATTTCTAATTTAGTTTATTTAGTCGTGGCTCGGAATCTGGATTTATACATAACGTAAACATAACTGGTGAAACATGGCAGTGTACTACAATCCTCTGCCTACCTTTTCAGGGATTAAAGGCATGAGTCACATTATATACTAGAAATTAGTATAACTAGTAGGCGGAACCATTTGCATTACCATTATAACTGGCCTATTATAACTATACTATAACAACATATACAACTGCGATTATAACGACATATGATAGAGGACACGTCATTTAAACACTTCATCCGATGATGTCATTCGCGATGACGTTTTACATGTGTTTTTATCCAATTTTATACATTTTCATTAAAAAGGCGGAAGATAATGTTCGTAGTGGCTTCTAATAAAAAAAAACAAGATCAAATGATTCGATAAGAAAATAAATTTACTATTTCCAACGTTACTTACAACTTTGCAATTGATACGGTTGGAATAAAAGTTCAAACTTATTGTAAGTTTATTTATTATCATGAATATTATCATTAATACATACAAAGAGGGGGCGTTTCCGTGCGTTATACGCATTTGTTCATGTGAGCACTATAAAGGATTCTAATGTACAACCTTGATACGTATAAATGTAGTCCTTTGTAGGATTAAAATAGTCCTTTATCAATTCAAAAAGTGTCAGTTTTGCTAACAGTGAGTTAGTCATTTTAAAAACCAATTACATGGAACATATATAACAAACTGATAAAAAGTACTGCATTTCTCTGCCTATTCCTTTGGGGAAATATAAGCATTAATATAATATTACATTATGCTAAAAATAGACAATAGTTTTCTTCGCACTAAACACGTCCCGCGGAAAGGTTATCACGTTCGTGTTTTACGCGTTGGTGACTCACCGCATTGGGACTCTTCACTCTTCACTCCACGCAGACGTACTCGTGCCGCATTCATAATGCAACGCATAACTTAGAATATTATCGTTAAAAGTGCAACTCAAGATCAAGGTGCATTTTATTTTCTAAATAGAACGTTATAAAATTACATAGTCATTTATGAATTATAAAACTCACTGATTGTTTCAAAAAAGCATTTACTGTTAATGGCATACAAAAATCTTTGATATAAATTTGATATAAATTGAATCTGTCAATATAAATATAATTAAAAGGGACCTTTTCATTTTTTATTTATTGATTTTGGCCCAAATTTTAAGCTATTAGAGAGAATAACCTCCACGTTTAAAAATTACATGTTTAAAACATATTCCGTTATCTATTAAATTTATACCAAAAACTTTCATTGCGTCCTTTAAGGATAAATTGAAGGCAATTTATTTATGTTTACTTGAAATAGTAAATTTATGTGTTCAAAAAGATTAGTTCGAAACTATTACGTAAGTACTTAACTAATTTTTTTTTAATACTATATATTTTATAGAACCTTAACTTTCTTTAATAACCATGAAAATAATTTCCTAACGTGAAAAAGTAGCATAAAATTAGTAGAATAAGAAAAAATAATCTAAAAACAAATTGACTTTATTGATATTATTTAAATGTCTTATTAAACAATCAGGAACGACCAAACATGTTTTATTTATCATTGCTGTTATCAGTAACAACAAAATATGTACCTAATAAGGTAATATGTACCTAATGATAATAATCATACACTTTGAAAAATAAAATCAGTCATCCAGAAAATTGGATAAATGTGTTTAATATACTAATACACTGAATAACAATGATCAGTTGAGACTGGCTCATCAAAAAATGTTTACAAAGCGTTAATATGGGAGTGAAGATAAGAAAGTTTATTCGTCTGGTCTGTACTTATCTGTGTAATAAACATATATGTTTAATAACAAGTCTGTATAAAATTGTATTTATACAGACTTGTTATTAAATTAGCATGTAGTTTAATATCACATTAGTCAAATTGTCCTTAGTGTGCACCAACATTTATTTCTTGTCTAACACATCTAAACATCAATAACATTATTCATTGACATTGTTCTAGAAAATTTGTTCTGAACTTGTGCACTTTTTAACATACTTAGTGTCAGAGGCCATACTAATATTCTTTGTCGTGTGTACTTTGGCAAGCTGCCTACAGTAATGCTAGGCTAAGCCACAACCTGCCAAAATCGAAAATGTGTGGGTGCTTTAAGTTAGCAATAATAGTGTCCTTGTGAATTAAGTGTGAAAAAGTCAAGGCTGCATTGAGAGTATATAAACTGAAATGGTTTTAGTATACATATATTTAAAGTTTATAATTACTAATTGACTGCCTTGTTGATCATGTTGGTTGCAAGTGCGACTGCCGATCCTGGGTTTGATTCCCGGGTCATGCACTACTAAGTTTTCTAATTTAGATTTTCTAGTAGTGGATCTATTTATTATTATAATAAAGAATAAGAAACAGGGCTTGCATGTGTGCCATACGAAATTGTTAATTTGTGTTAATAAAGTTAATGTTAAAAACGTTTTTGATCTCAATCAAACTAGATACTATCAGCTTTTTAAATTCACTTTTTATTTTCCTCATTGATATATCACAAAATTACCTAAAAATCAATAATAATCACAAAAATCTTACAATGATAAAGTGCTGTATACTACCCACTTGTCTTACACATCTGCCTTTATCACTTACGATCATTAAATTTTCATTGTGATCAACTTGCAGTCTATAGACATCACATACATAACCAATTCTTATAACTTTGAAACTTAAACTGTACATTAGAAACAAACATATCGTGATTTGCCGACCCACACGTGTCCAGTGTGGCAGGTTATGGCCTTAACCCTATAATTATGAAAAGATGTTCAATAGTGATATGATAAAAGGGTTGAAAAAAGATACACACACTCACCTTCCACGCCTGCCTTTCCCTTCAGTGCGATGACTTTGCTCGCGGGATTCATGATCGCCGAGTCCGCACTGATCGGCCGGCGGATAGGGTTGGTGGGATCCGCCATGTCGATGATCACCACCTCCGAAGTCTCGCCCACTTTCTCACGGACACAGATGAACTTGTCCGACTCCATGGTGAGTGTGTTAAATGATATCGAGGCTGGATTGATCCCGACATTTGTGAGCTGTAAGAGACGATATTAGTATAAATATACCTACGTTTACGGAATGTCGATTCGATATAAAAATACATGAAAAATTCAATTAACCAAAAAACTGAAAATATTTATCAAGGAAATTCTAATAATAATAATATTTTATTGCTACAGAAAGAGAGAAGAAAATATAAACTTAAACATAACGTAAATTTATACATTAATAATAAACAAATTTATTTATTGTGGGCAAACGAAGAGTCTCAGCTTCTGCTAGCATGAGTGGCCTCATGCAGCCCTCCCTCTCCCTTAGGTGTCCTTTGGGAGTCATTATGGGCAAATTCCCCTTGGTATAGGCTGATGTGAAGTGGTGGACTTGAAGAGGCTTATTATAATGATGTTAAAGTTAATTCTGTATTAATGTGAAGTACTATAAGGACAAAAGTGTATTTAAAATTCTGCTTAAATTTTTTTACATCTGCAAGTAACTGCCTGACAAGAGTATCACTCTGCCACTACCTAAGCCTTCACTAATGCACCATCCAATAGTTTTTTTGTATGTTATCTCATGAGAAACCTTATGATCCTGACATTTTAACTAATGAGACTATAAGAAAACTTAAAACCTATAATAAACTATAGATATTAGATACACTTTTGACAACAATGTGCAACAATTTCCCATAAAAGCAGACTCAACAAACATTTATCTTACAAACTATTTGCAAAATACAATTACTAACAGATAACTACTATTGTAACATAAATATAATATTATTGTATAATATAAGAAACATACTTTGTAAATAAAATTTAAAGGACAGAAATAGTTATAAATAAAATTTTATTATATTATATTTTATTCAATATTAATTATAATTATGCAAAAAATGCAAAATATGCAAATTTACAGTGCATTTCCATTTAACAAAATAAAATGAAACAAACACTTTGATATCCTAACACTTATATTAAAAACAACAATTAAAACAATGTTATAAATATTTTATGTTTCAGCTTATTTGAGCCATGTACAAAAAGAAAAAATCCTAATTTTTAACAATTGGTTAAATGTTTTATGTGTCAGAAAGAACATTATTATGTCATATGTTGAGTTGGTTATGGGGTAAATAGAGATCCTTACATGCCTAATATCTGTCTCTTTTTCGACCTAATATCTATGTTTGCCACTCTGGTCATACATATTTATATAAAGAACATACAATATCCGATAACATAATTAGAATATAATTAAACAACTACCATTAGTAAATATGCTGTAAAATGCACATTTCTTATATTGTAATTAGAATGATTAGTCCCTAATTCTCCAACTCCACTAATATGCACTGAAGAGTTTTATGAAATTTGGTCCACACCTCTAATAATTAAGGGCCAGGCATATTATATATTTCTAACATAGTAACTTGTGTTATACCAGCAGTTAATGGATAGATTCCAGTCAGATTCCAGCATTCTTAAATCAATCCAATTTATAGGTATTCCAATATGAATTCATATAAGTTAGTAAGATAGATTATCTTGATATTATTGAGAGTATTCTCAATCTATAGCTGATTTCACTATCACTTTAATAGACATTTTTTTATGGTCAGCAATTTCAAAGTAATTCCAAATGTGTAATGAAGGTAGCTATCAATAACGAGATAAAAGATTTTTTCAATATTTACAGCATATCTTTGCTTTAAATCTATTTTCACTTATATATTCAATAATATGTTATAAGTAAATGCATGCGACTAAAAATTTAGTGATTCCAGGTTACATTTTTCAATATTTTCGATTATTTTTATCCATCTATTAAGTGGGTACCTCCCCTTTACATAATGACATATCTTTCTCATTTTGATATCATTATCTGTACCTGTACAACGAAGAAGACATTATAAAAATTATGTTATTGAATAATAACCAGAATATATATAAACGTAAAATCAGCTGATACAGCTGAATTTTAAAATGTTTTTATTTCCAAGTGTGTCTAGTTTGCTAATTAAATGGTGCAAAATTCAATAAGTAATACTTCTAAGCTGGCGACAGTCGTTAAGCGACCATATGATCCAGTGGTGGATGTGGGGCAAATCGATACCGGGTCCCTCCCGAATTCGGAAGGGGGTGGAAACGTCAACGGCAATTGCGCAATGTCATTATTGCTACCCCTCGCCTATTACCAGCCAATTAAACTTGTAAAAACATGCTAAAACTGCTTTATAAATTACTCATTCGTCCCCCTCGTCCATTACTTATCGACAAAGCCAATAAAACATCAATGGGCGTACTCACCTGTAAGTGCTCCTGAAAACGTATCGGCAGTACTTGCGCCATTATCACGGTTTTTTCCGGCTTCAACTACACCTTTACGGCTAATAAGCGACCCTCTGATAAAGCGGAGTCTGAAAATATTACACAAATTTATTTCACTACCGTCTCATCCGATCGGAAAACACCTTTGAAAGCTTTGACAATCAACATGGCGTTCATTCATGTTTGAAAGAAAAAATGACAATGATCCGAACGCGATAAAAGATTTTTTGATCAGAATATTATGAAAGCTCTCACTCACTTAATTTTTTTGATTCTACATGAAGAAAAATTGGTAGCCTTTTGTATTTGCTATTTGCAAGTAGGAATTGCGAATAATGCACCCGCGGCTGCCACATATACAAATGAAATGAACGACCATAGGGATAGGAAAGAAAGAGATGCAAGAAATAGAAATCGTTGCCAATCACAATTTCCGCTCGAATACTCGTACCTAAATATGAATTAAGTTCTTACTTACTTTAACTGTTCTATTTTAACTGTATTCTTTGACTAAAAATAGTAGCGGTAAAATCAAGGAAGTTTATTCAAGACATAAGGCTGTCAGAATAACTAAGAACGAATGTATCTTTGCTGGGCCTAGAACTGACAACTATAACATCTACCTTTGTCAGAAGTCATTTTAAAACGTCATACCAACGTATCATGACTTTGATTATAAGCGAATTGTTTTGCAAGTTGTGTCTGTGTCTGTGCTATTGTATTTTGTCATTGTATTGACAATTTAACAAAATTCATTATCTTGTGCCTATCACCTGCGTGATTTGCTGTATACATTTTAATATTTTTGTGATTGTGGTTTCAATATCAAAGCTTCAAGATGGTAAATCAATAATAATAATGATACTTTTATAAATCTTAATTCTAAAAAAATCCATTATCTGCTTAAAATACACGTATTTAGTTTCAGTTTGGTTTCAACATGTTCCACGAGATCACAAGGCCTTTTATAATGACCTATCGATGTTATTCGGTATCCATGTTGCCAGGAAACGAAAGACAAGATGTAGAAAGGGGAGGCAAAAGTAAGATCGAGTTTAATCTTATTAAATAATAATTCATGAAGAATAATACCAACACGTAACTGCATACCCTTTGTACAGTAAATGTGCTAATTTCATTTATTCTTAAGGCATTTTTATACAGCCTTTACTCTTAACTTTATAACATATCAATAAAATAAACATTTTCATATTCAATATTTGTGAATATGAAATCATTATCAATTGGTCTACATGGCACAATAATAATAATAATAGTATGTTATATTTATAAGCTGCAACCGAAATATTTTTGTATATGTCACTGCCTACTTAATTCATTTATTCTTTATTGCTCATAACAAAGGGTGGATTACTATACAGACTATAAAAAATTTGGATCAGGCACCTCATCTCCTTTGTTTCCAAAAAACTTCAAGTTATAACATTATATGTTATTTAATGTTGTACTAGATTGAGCAGTAGGTATCCAGTACTTAATTTTAACAATGATAGCTATACGATAGTCATAATCTCATTATCTCTCCATATACCATTAAATTATAAAATATTACATTAAAATTATGATCACATCCTATCTTCTTTTCAGTAATAATGCCACCATCGGCTCTTGAGCAGCTCACCAGGTTGAACATTGAGTACCCAATGATATTTAAACTCACAAACAAAAGAACAAGAAGAATTACACACAGTGGTGTTTTGGAATTTGTGGCTGACGAGGGCAAGGTGTATCTGCCACACTGGGTAAATATTTTTAACACAATTCATCATCATTATCATCAGCCTATGCTTGTCCACAGCTGGACATAGGCCTCTCCAATAGCACACCACTGATAATAATACAACTAGTGTGTTATTAATGACATATTGCTTAAATCACACTCATTTGAAACTGGCTGGTGAAAAGGTTAGTTATGATAAAAAAAAATGATTATTTAATGATTTCAGGATCAATCAATAGACAAATGGTTTACAAATTATCAACATATTCAATCTGTCTTAATATCGTTCTTAGTAACAATATATTCGATTTGTGTTACATTTATAGCAATGTGGATATATCAAAATGTAAAACTAATAAATTATTATGTAAAATGATGAAGGAATGTTTTAAACTTTGTTCTACATACAATTTCTAAATTGATTTTTATGTCAGTACATGCAGTGTTTCTGTTGACAGATGATGGCTAATCTGGTCTTGGATGAGGGTGAGCTCATACAAATTGAAAGTGTATCACTACCAGTGGCAACATTCTCAAAGTTCCAACCACTGTCTGAAGACTTTTTAGACATCACAAATCCTAAAGCAGGTTTGTATTGTACATATGTATGTAAATTCTGTTTAGTATAATTTCTGTATATTCATTAATAGTGAATTTATGTCTGTGTCGGGGCGAAGGAATAACACATTTCCATATCCAGTGATGGGATACTGGGTGTAGTAAGAGTCGACTCAACCTGAGGATGGCAGATCACAGTTGCGGTCTGTCAATGCACATCTACTTGCCCTCGCCTTCTATGGGCTGCAGTGTAGGTGGTATGAGAGTCTGTGCCTTACAATTCCTCACCTGCATAGCCAATGTGTGGATTATGGGCGGTACACCTCAGTGGAGGCCTTTGTCCAGCAGTGGACTACAATAGTCATGGTGAGGATGGTGACGTTCTTTCACAGTGCTTATTACAGTTTCAAGTGCTTATTATTAGTCTCATAGTTAGATTTCAAATATGGAATGCATTGGTCTCGTAGTGGATAATGAACCTGAATGTTGCACCGAGGTTCATTTATAAGGTTCATAAATATTTGTGTGATAAGTGCAAGTACTTTTTCAGTGTCCGGGTGTAAACATATCTATATAAATATATAGTTCTATGTGTATATGTGTAT
>DWFO01003892.1:0-11851 GCA_018246595.1 Mimoniades nurscia nurscia
AATAACATTTGGTTTGTTTTAGCCTGTTATGTAAGTGAAGTGAAATTAAAGCAAGAATCTGATTATACAGACAAAAATAATACGCACGTATTTTATGAAAAGATTATTTATTCGAACATTTATTATATATCGATTTACCTTCGCCATGTTCGTTATCATTATGTAATTTTTTTCCACTGCTAAGAAGTTTTCTCTCAGAACGAGTAGGACCATGGTCCATTACGCTAAACAAATGCATTAGTGGACTTTACACACTTCATAGAAAATCACGTTGAATCAATCGAGTATAGGATTCCCCTCAAGATTATTTGTTTATCATCTCTGTTGTGGCCCTTGATATCAGGTAGGTACTGATTTAATTTTTAGTAATGTATTCACTTACTTAAAGATTTTACCTAATGACGCTACTAAAGGTCGAATCACAGCAAAATGTAAATGTCTTGGAACTTTTTACAAATAAGAAACCGGGAAAATAAGATGGCTCATAGTACATTTTAGATGTATGTACTAGTTTATAATATAAGGCTAAATAGAAATTATGCCGGTGAAACATTGTTTTGTAATGATCTTTTCAAATATGTCCCATATTCACACTGAAAAATGTCCAAGATAGTGTGGCGTTAAGCGAATATCAACAGATCCGCAGCAAACAAAGCCTCTTTGTGGCCCCTGAAAGAATTCTTTCTCAAAGGTAATCTGGCTAACCCCGCAACATTTGGTCATTCAGAGAAATATAACAAAATGAAGAGAGAAAAGCTTTAGTGTGATACAGAAATTATCATTGAATCTGACATTTTTAGTGTATTCATCATGAATGAACTTTTCACAAAAGTTATTTTGAAATGTCTTGGTATTTGGTGGTTGTAAAAGGATTTGGTATATTGAAAGCTGTGTTTGAATTTTATGTAATTTAATGTATGTCATATACTTGGACTTCCTCTGTACTATTTGTGCTTAAAAATTGTGAAGTATGAAAGTAAATTATTAGTATGATCACAATCTTTACTGCTGGTTCCATATTACTACCGGTTCCATATTTACCGCAATATTTGCCGATCGTTTCATTGTAAGACAAAAATCTCTATTCCTTATGAAAAGGGTTAAAGCAGTAGTTTACCAAGCTGGCCAAGTTTGCTGGTGGGCAAATTAGTGGCTAATATAATAACAATGTTTATTCATGTTAATACGTACAGCAATTTGATGCTATTTTCCTTACGAATTGTGAGAGTCATTTGATTGTGCGCCGATATTACTTTATGTAAGTGTTGTTTGTATTTATCAGAAGATTGACTGTCCGCCAATATTACTTTATGGAAGTAATGTTTGTATTTGTCGGAAGATTCGACCGCGGAACAATAGACCCGAAGCGTTGCGATCACTTCGATCGACGTTCGTTTTTTAATTTCTCCCCGATAACAGTTCGATTTGAACATCTTTTGACGGCTTATGAATGCAATTTTTTTTATGATGTTGCAAGATTTTGAATATCAGTTTCCGGTAATCGAACAATGTTGATGACTTTTTTATTTGCAATCTTTGTTAATAACAACAATAACTAGATGAGCAATAAATTAACACGCAATAACATTATAAGATTTTAATCGCGGTCAATTTAAGGTACGTGAAGGTAGTACTTATTCTTAAAGATTTTTCCAATGCTGGATATAAGCCTCTCCTAATAACGATGGTTTTAGCTCATAATAGATAAACGTAAAGGGGTAAAGAGATAAACTTTCGAGTATATAACAGAGCAGAAGTATCGTTTTTATTTTTTCATTATGTAATAGAAGTTGCAAAACAAACAGATAAGCTGAGACGCCTTTTGTCTTAGCGTTATAATTATATAGATGTCTAAAATTTTTAAATGCGCTCCAACTACAATTATGCGTCATTATGTGCGTTAGCGTGTATGTGTGTATGTGTAATAATGGTATTTGTAAGGTATGGTAATGTAATGTAACGTGATAATGTAATTGTAATATGGTAAATGGTATAATAATTAAAAAGCTAATTGCACAATACTTAAAGTATTAGTATAACAAGTGGAAGTGTTTTTCATGCGTTATAATATGTATTTATATTGCTACACTGTCTGTTTTAAAAGTTTGGAATGTAATGTAATTGGTGGAGTGACAGTGTGTAAATATGTATGAACGGCCATGTAAGTATTAGATTATTTCTTATTGAGATTAATTATTATATTTTGATAGATACAATTCTTTATTCCGCTTTATGTGACTATGAATTTGAAAGAAACATTAGATAATTAAAATTTGGAACACTAACTGTATTTACCCGCAACATGATACGCAATCCACGTTTCATTTGTTTCGATAGTTTTATTTTGGCATTTGCTTTGTTTTGTTCTATCCGATGGACGGAATCACTGAATGAATAAACGAATGTAAATTTAATTTTATGCTCTATTTGTGGATTCAGTCGTTTTTCGTTCGTTTGTATCAATAATTATACTGATGGACGAGTTTTGGTGGTTGCATTGGAAACATTTTGATGAAATATTGGCAGGATTTATCTATATTTTCATCCGGTTAATTTCTAGCAGACAAAATATTTGTGGCAGAAAGTGTTTCTCATAAATGATTAAATTATGTATTGGCTTAACTCACGTAGGTTTTTTCGAGATAGCCCGTATAGTTTTTTGCCTATTCGTGGTCTATCTTCATGAGTTCATTGATACATCAGTGTTCTGTATGGGTATTTGATTATTTGTTTTTGATGCGTATTGAATTTGAGATAAAGAAAATCGTGATTTATAGCTAATTGTGTTTAACCAACAATTGATTTAGAAAGTTAAAAGTACAAATAGGGCAAAAGGACATTTAAATGTAGGTACTATTATAGTTCGTTGTATGTGATACTGTGTATGCTAAATTATAACATAGGATAAACCCTGTTAGGCTTAGTTCACATGACATGATATGCAACGTTGGCCAGCGCGCTGATCACGTCATTAAATTATCTCTGTTGTCACAAGACATTCAATTATGTTAACAACACGCCGTGTGTACAGAGCTTAACTTTGATGACGTCATAAAATTTTGATACAATACTCTGTAACCAGAGCGAATATGTTTCCAAATTTACTCATAATATAATATTGAAGGTAAATTTGGTGTGCGTGTTTGGTGTGATGATTAGTAACTTTGATTATTGAGACGATGGTTGTAAGTTCTAGCACTGTTTTTGACAAAATATTTGACTGCCTCGTTGGTCGTGTTGGTTACAAAGGTTACTGCTAATCGGGTGGTCCTAGGTACGATTGCCGGGTCGGACTGTTTGGCTATAATGAATTTGTTATATATTATGATTTTATTTTGCCTCTTTTGTCGTCCCACTGCTGGAACATGGGTCTCCTCTCAGAATGGGAGAGTCAAAACCATAGAAATAGTTTTTTTTTTACTTATAATGTATCTGTTATAGGCATATAAGAAAACTTTCAAATATATTTTTCGCCCCATATATAATGAACTTTTTACGTATAATAAATCTTTACCTTTGTAATTAATCACTGGCATAGAATGAACTTTTTGCTATTAATCTTTAACATATAATGAATTTTTGACATTTTCATGGATCCTTTACGTACATTGAATGAATCGTTTATTGCTTATTGTATAATATTTATTGCTTTCTTGACATTTTTTAATTTTATTTACAAATTTCTTCGAAACCATAACGCTATATGAAAAAGTAATAGTATCTGCGTATCACTTATCGTACTTTTAATTTAATATCCGCGTCAGTCTCGCGATAAAATTGTAGATGCCACTATCGACTGGGGTTGTCTGAGAATTCTCACCTCATGACGATTTCATTTCGTAACGGAATGATTCAATTACATTCTTTACGGATTTCACGCCACTTGGTTTTTTGACATTTTTTGTGTTTCGTTCGATGTGTCATATGATACATCATCAGCATTTTATTGTAGTAACGTGCCCGCCATAGGCCTCTTCGGGGGGGTTATGCCATTCGCACTACCGACGCTACTGGCTATAGGATGCCAGGCCATTTAACTATACATAGACAGAACACGGCATACCGCGACCTGTACCGCGACGCCCTGTATCCTGGCACGGAGTTGGGGGAGAGTATTCTTACTCAGCCCCGTCACGTAAATAATGCATGTACTTGTAGAACTGCATTTTGAGATACTATTTTTGTTATGCAATGCTATTAATTCTTTAGGAATCGTATTATCATATATATATGTATAACTGACACCTGATTTAATAAAATATGTACCTTTATATCATATTTTTAGCGTAGATATGTACTTACAGTATTTTATTTTATTTATATTATTTGTCAAGCTTCCGACATTTTGTAATATTTTTATGTATCAATATGTATTGTAAATACGATTAGTGATTTTCAACAAATTCTTTGATGTCTTCCTCATTTAATATCTCATGTTTTCAAGTAAGTCTTTCATCACATGTATACTTACATACATGCATACAAATACAGTGAGTGGTTAATCGTTAAAATAAATGATGAGCAAAGAGACAAATTAAATGAAGCACAAAGACAGGAATGAAATGAAACGCAAAGACAAAATAAATAACGAGCAAATAGACAAATTGAATGCTGAGTTTACACACTCTCCTAACATACTAATACTTATATCTGTTATTTAAAATAGACAGGCGTATTTATCATACAGACGTACCAAAATGAATTGTATTCAACTACAAGGGAAGGAAATTAACTCTGGCTGTGTTTCATAATCATAGACATAAATAAGATTAAATCCAGAGCAAATGAGACTCTTACGCTTGTGCGACAGTATTGTAAATTACGCTTTGTTGAGGTTGAAAGTACTTTTAAAGCGTTATGCAACTGATATAACAACTCAGTAGTGATCTGGGGCGCTGACCCACTAAGGTATTATAGATTGTGTACATTTGAACACCAGTGGTCAACTTAGTCATTAATAATTGAACTGTTTAAACTAGCGTTAGTAAAGTTTGTTTTTAATGTGTTTCATATACGCACACAGTTAATAAAATTGACCTGTGGTAGGTATAAAGTTACAATTGAAGTGATGGGTTTTTCGATGCTGTTTTGTTATATAAAGTACGATCATGGTGTTTTAGGTGTCGTTAGCATATGATTTGTTCTTAGACAGAACAGGTTCTGAGCTTTTTCTGTTGTAAAAGTTGGATTGTATTGTTATTACTTTAAACTTCGTTCTCGGTGCTTGGCAATGCCGCAGAGTTGCTGTTTTTCAACCGGGATAGTTGCTCAACACGTTGTTCTTAACTTTAATATCTAGGTAAATAATTTTTTTCCCATTTTTTTTTATGTGATAGGCTGTAGCGTTTGGCTGCAATCCCGCCCTATGGTGCCCGTACATACGTCCTTAGAAGACACGCTTGCCTATGAAAAGCTTATTCACCTTTTATTTATTGATATATCATTATGTATATATGTAACTATGACTGGAGTGTTTTACATGTTTCCTATATATTAATTATGATATATGTTTGTTGTCTACGATTTTTTTAAATTAATCTTTGGTCATTTTATCATCATATCTTTTATCATTAGATTTTTAGACGAGGGTTTCTTTTTAGAATAAAAAGGGCTAGGGCTATAGTCTCCGACGCTGATACAGTACGGATCGGCAGACATCTATTCATTTCACTTCAAGTGCTATAAATACAGTGGTGCATCATGTTCTTCCTCTGTATTTTTTAACAATTTGATTGGTAAACAGCTACTAAGTTTCTATTTACCCAATGAAACGTCATCGTATTTTCCACGTATTACCAAAGTGGACGTTCGTCGTAAAACAAGACGTATGACAAGGGCATTGCTTGATACCTAAGTATCGATTTCTTGAGGGTTCCTTACTTTCAGTACGTCACGTGACATCGGCAGTTACTGGGCAATGTTTGACCCAGTTTTTAGTTTGATCGATTTTTCGGACCGTCCACGTCGACGATGACAAGTTCCAAAATTGACGTGAAATATTTTAGAAAGTAAAAAAAAATATCAGGCGTAACTTAAATTCCTTGGCATCATTATCGCCAAAATGTTTGTTCATTTCACTACCGAACATAGGCCTTTTCCGAATGAGGGTCGTTGCCTTCCGTCCTAGGTTTGTTGTATCCAGTTCTTGCCAACGAGTCTCCCGCACATGGGATGGTCACTGCTACTTATACGAGTACAATTCTTCACCCTAATTGAATTAAACCTATAACTTTAATTCTAATCAGTTTAAAAACTTTTGAACCCGAGTATCATAACAACTAGAAGGTGTACATAAACTTTTTACGAGTTTCCCAAATATAATCGAATTAAACGAAAGGTGAAATTGGATCGTGCGGCGCTACGGCGAACGTGATTTCCTCTTTTATGTTCTAGATTTTTCTATGCAATTCAATATACAGATTAATAAATTAGGCGGATATTCAACAAACGCTGATACGATGTATTGAGATAACAATACAAAATTGTCTTACTTAATATCTGAGTGAGCTCCAGTGCTCTGAGTGCGAGACCTCGAAATGGTTGTTATCTAATTGGAATGTTGGTTGAAAAAGTACTGCCTGCTATTACAATTGCATATTAGAATCAATTATCATCCTTAATATCTCAATCAGTTTCGTCAAACTAATTCTATCTGCAGTCGTATTATTTTATAAAAAATGAACTTATGTAGGCATATTAATAATTCTGTTCATGTAATCGTATTGAAAAAAAAAAATTATTAACAAATGAAAGGCATGCCAGTAATATTAACACCCGATTAAACATTGTTATATTAACTTGAATAGTTCAGTTGCAAAAATCTACTTGTTTGCTTCATATGAAAAATATACAAACTAGGTGAGAATAAGAACTAATTGACTGCTTTGATGGTCGAGTGGTTGGAAGCGCGACGGCTGATCGAGTAGTCATGGATTCGTATCCCGGGTCAAGTATCATTGGGTGTTTCTATCTTGGGTTTTCTATGTTCCTTAGTGGCTCGAAGTCTGGATTTGTGCCCAGTGCATGACAATAGGCTCATCCCCATATATAAGATGGGACGTAATTTGACCTAAATTAAAATGGTGCAACGTGCGAGTGCGCAACAATCCTTTGTCCACCTCTTCGAAGATAATAGGCGTGATATCTTTAAATAACAATAAAAGTTATTTAGTACGGTAAAGTAATCAGATAAAATGAAATATGTAATTCAATTACGCGACATACCCGCGATCTTGATTGTTTCTGACGCGGTATCATTTGCCATACGTACGAATATTGTATTCAGTGTTCATGGCCTACATCGGTTCACATAAGTCCACATTCCGTACGATGTTACTGAAATAACACAAAAACCAATTAAATATCTCAAATATGCTTTATATGAAATTGTTTTGTGCACGGAATCAAAAGTCATCCTACTTCTAACGAATACAATGGACTCGGAAAGGATACAGAAAAATTCCATCCGTGGATTCCAAGCACATGGAATTTGTGTTGGAACAAATTGGCGGAATTACTGCGTGTATAATGAATACAACTTCAACGGATTCGTAAAAAAAAAATCATTCGTAAAAAAAATATTTACGGTGCTTTTATGGAAACCTATATATAGGCTTTAGCTTTTTTTTTGAAATCCTCGAATTCGTCTGCTATCTGTATCCGTACGTAGCCAACTTCAGTTTCAAATCAGTCTTATCTTGATTGGGGTTCCCCACAGATAATTATTGAGATTATTGAAGACGGTAATGACGACATTGCCCATGCTCGAAAAAACAGATTTGAAAACTGGATTATTGCGTAGAGGCGTAGACAATAGATTATTGACTAGTAATGAAAAGTGATTTCAATTGCAGCACAATTAATAAGTACCAACAGCGATTTACAAATATATCTAACTAACACGTAACATAACGTAACATTACGCCTGTAATCTCCGAAAGATTGACAGGGGTGTGTAGTACCTACACTCCCACGTTACATCAGTTATGTTTCCGTTGCCAGTTAAGTGCAAAACGTTAAATAAATTGATAAACGAATTTGTCTATTTATATGAAAATACGAAATAACGAGAAGAAGAGCCGATATGAAACATCACAATTTACTACAACGTGATTGTGTTGTGTTAAGCAAAGTTTTCCATAATTGGCGAATCGGAAATTGGCGAATCGGGAAACAATTGCTAATTACAGGGGACGCGTATGGAGTTAAATAGTGATGTGTCATGTGAAGAATAAGGGTCGCACATACTCGTATTTAACTTGTAACTTCTCTCAAATTAATTTTCTTGTATATAATAAAATCTTCAAAACGCGCGTTTCATTTTTATGCTGGTACGTACACATGTGATTTTATTGAGATTTTATTTTCACTTTTCTATATTTTCACTCGCCTCGACTGCGTCGTTGGTTAACAACAATATGATTAATTAAAAAATGTATGCGCACTTGCTTTTTTATATGATCGATTTATATAAAACGTAACATCACGACTGTAACCCCCTAAGAGGTAGGCAGAGTAGTGTAGTACACTCCTTCATATTACCAGTTATGTTTACGGCCCACTATGGAATAAGTCTATTGCCATACACCGGCCACATTTCCACTCTCCGAGCACTACTAGAAAATCTAAATTAAAAAAAAATTAAATAGTGCACGACCGGCAGTCGTGCTTGCAAACAACACGACCAACGTGGTAGTCTTTAAATCAACAAGATTTAAGGCAACAAGATTTAATTACTAAACGTGATCGGTGAGATTTTAAACATCACGTATTCATATGGTATTCACAATAAGCAACAAAATGCACACCATTTTTGTAGTTGGAAATATCAAGAGATCCGTACAGCGTCACTGAGACAAAAGGATTGGTCTTACCTGCTTTCCATTTTCTCAGAGCAAAATCTTTTCAGCTCGCTGGCAACCATCTTTGTTTTAGTACAGTCCATTTGAGCCCGGTTTAGTGTTAAATGCTTTTGTCATGTCGCGCCTCGTTCTCAGTGTGTTCTTGTTAGCGACCTAGTTATTTTTACGAGACAATTTTTACCATGTTTACGCCCCAATTTTGTTGTTCATGTTTTATGTTGAAGTACCTATTTTATGTGTATCACACACGTGGATTGTTAGGTGACCTTTCACATGCCGGGAGAATAATGGTTTCTGTAAACCTCAAATAATGTATTCAATTCTGTGACAGAACTGCTTTTAGAAAATATTGTAGAAACTAAATATTCTTGTTCTATTAAAATATTGTAATATAATTTTACAATTTGTTATACACATTAATATAATACATTAAAAAACCGACAGTAAATTCTGCTTTTTCTATAATTTTAAATATTAATGTACACAAGTGTTCGCTACGACTTAGGTGCAGTCCGTGGGAACTCATAAAGAAGTACTTAGTATAGGTTCGAAACCTGTCGGGTCTCTTGGAAGAAACGTACGTAAGTTACCTAAGAGTAAGAGACCTTGAAATATTGGCTTGAGATCAAATCAGCGAGTCAATATAAACTATCAATGGATAACTTACAATACCGGAGTTTGCATAATGAGTAGTTCGTTTCGCAACATGTGTACGTCTGGCACTAAACTTGTACAAAATTAAGTTTGTAATCTCATATCGTCACATTGAGGAACATCCACATCAAAAATCATGACATCAAGGAGTAACAGTGACATGAATCCTTTGTACACCGTTGTGTAAAATAAAAGGCATACATTTAGTTACACTTAAATCCAGTGTATATCGATTACTTTCGTTGACATACGGTTTCCACGGAAATATTCGTGAAAACTTTTCTACGTTTACGTTACGTCGCGTTTCGAAGAAGCGTTGTGACGTCATCATTTAAATTGCCAGCGTACGTATAGCCGAACACAAATACTCGTCAAACGCTTTTGTGTGACATCAAATCTTTGATGGAAACGAGTTTCTCTGAATCGCGTGAAATAACGAATCAGGATTTGCGTGACTTCTTACGCGCGGTTATTATTGATGGAAACATCTGTACTTGTGTGTTAAAGTTTGTGGAAAGATTTTTGCCTGTTTAAATACAAAAGTACGCTTATAAACGAATGCATATTAACAGGTATTTTTAATCGTAAAGTAACATGTAGTAATTTGTCACTTACATTTATAGCGTCGCGAGCCGTGAGCTAATCACTGACCATAAGCGATTTGTTTGCTTATAATATCCGACCAACCTACCACGCTTCTGGTCATTGAGAAGAAAAACATTGTTATTGATCGTAAATAAACGAGGTTTAGTTTTTATCTATTTTTCATATCTACAGCAAATGTCTCGTATATGTTGAACTTATTGAAAATATAAGTGTAATTTATATACATATTAGTATACTTAGTAACTTGTAAAAGCAAACGGAAATATCTTCCACGTCCGTTCTTGTAGCTTGTAGTGAATAAATAAAGCTTTTACACTATCCGCGCTAATATTAATAATTACGGGTGCCTAGTTATTGCTCAATATCGTATTGCACATTTATATTGATCAATCTTTTTTCCTATTCAGTTTATTTATTCAAAGAACATTTAGAACGTATTGTAATGTATACATGTTTTTCGAATGCAAGCTTTAATGGACATGTGCTAATACTGACATACAGTGATGACCTCTGAATTCAGTAAACTGGGCCTGGAGTACGTTGCTCCCACAAGGGATTATGCAACTTGGTTGTAATTATGTATTGTATAATTGGCGTAACGGCAGTAATTTTGGTGGATTTATTCGTTCAGAATCCGATGTCGATGTCGGAACGGTTAATGCGTAAACGTTCGGCAGATCTGGTGCGTCCGATAGGAAATAGTAAAGCTCAATAAAACTTCCCTAAAATTTCGATTTACATAAACTTTGTCGGATTCCCAGCGAGCAGCAAGTTAGGCAAATATTTCGCAAAGTTACTTGCTTGTTGTTTCTTCAAAGCACCTCTACTTACTTTCTTAAATTTCATACGGTCGGTATTCCTTTGGGCCCGACAAATAAGAATAGATGTTATAGGCAGGCGACCACATGACGAGGGCGTACCTATTAAATTCGCCCCTTTTTCATTAAATTTTTTAGAGGCAATATTTACCAAGGCGGCAGAAATCTGGTAGCCATTAGTTACTTCTATAATATGAAAAATTCATTTAACCTTTCCCCAATGCAAACGGTGTTCACAAAATACGTGGGCGAAAGTGAGAATTTGTCTCAATATTTATGTTAGTCAAACAGCGATATGCAGGCGTAGATATAAAGTATTTGGTAAGTATATTTGGGTATTACAGGTAAGATTACGGCTGTAGACACCGAAGAGACAGGCAGAGTGGTGTAGTATACTTCTACATATGACCAGTTACTTTTACCTATCGTACGTAAGTAGATAAATCTGCACTTCCAGCAAATAATATGTAGAATACATCATGTATTTTTTTTATGAAATTCATTTGCTTTGTATATCTATTATAAACAGGGTGGTGGTATGAATTGTAATGCAGACTATATAGTTTTTTTCTATAATACTTTATAACAACAAGTACCCGTGAACAACAAAAGTTACATGGATACAGTTAATTTAAGTATCGTGGATTTTCATATTTTCTATTGCTTAAGTTGCCGTAATGAGCTTTGTTTTAATGAGAACATTCCACTGCTACTGTAACATGTTAGGTAAATATAAAAAATTAAGTACTCGTAGAACACAATTACCAAGCAAGTAAAAAAGTAGATATACTAATTAATTCAGAACCGCAATGTTGTAGGTTTTGTTATTAGGTACAGTCTGGATAAGTGCCCGGTATATGGCAATAGGCTCACCACCTATTCCATCGTGGGACTTAAAAGTAACTGGTGAAA
>DWFO01003893.1:0-11850 GCA_018246595.1 Mimoniades nurscia nurscia
CTTATACGGTTGAAAATTAATCGTAACATTTTATATCGAGGCTATTTTTGAATTTCACTGCCGTTGGCCGCCTTAACTCGTCCCACATTGCGAACTGGTCAATGAGTAACGGGCTCCGAAACCTGACTCGCCGAAATGTTCGTAAGTAAACATAAAACATTTCGGAACGCATGTAATTATTGGCCGTATCGTAAAATTGAGCTATAGCAAATTATAACGTAGCGCGACACCCCTAGATTGCCTCTGGTAGTTAATTTAAGTCGGAGGAGCTTCGTGGGTATCATTATAGAGTGGTCGCGGACACAATTAACTTTGTGTAGTTAAGTGCAAGTCATGGTTAATCGAACAGCTCGGATTTCAGCACAAAGGCGTAGGGAAGGGTATATTAGACGACTAAGCACAATCGTATGAGTAAGCACAATGTGAATATGGGCGGAGAAAAAAACATTCATTGGTCGTAAAGTATTTAAATTAAATTGTCCAGTAGTAAGAGAGGTTGTAGGTATGTACCTTGTTGGAATATTAAAAAAGTACTTTATAATAATGAGTGTCGTCACACATAACATAATATAAATTTTATTACAAAAGTTATATATTACCATATCATCATCATTAGCCGATCTCAGTCCACTGTTACATAAAGGCCACCCCCAAAAAGCGCCCTCCTCAACTTGTCGCATCCAGCTACTGGCAAAATATCGTATGTAAAACTTGAATGGCTCTTTCTCAATAGATTCAGATGCAGTCGTTGGAAAGGAATCAGAGAGCAGAGATTTTACAAAATAATGCGTGAGCCTAAACGCATGGAGTCAGAAAGGTAAAAAGGGCTAAAGAAAACGGCTCACTCGAATTGAACGCACGAGCAATGTGGCAAAATTAATTAGTGTCCCCTTTGAAAGCGTGCACTGGAAATGTTTGAAAGCGCCGCCGATAGGGGGTAGGGGGAGACTGGGGGACGTGCAAGTCATCGGCGTGGCGGCGCGACGTCGGCTATGGATTTACTGGGCAATAAATTTGAACGGAGGAACAGAGGGACCTTATCTACTAACAGCTCCAATAAACTGTCGAGCAAGGGACAACATAGCAGCGAGTCTTACAGCAGGAATCGCTTTTGTAACAGCTTTAACTTCGTGCCAGTGGTCGTGTTCGCTCCAGTGCGTTGAATTTCTTTCGCGGCTGAAATAAAAGCGCAATAACTGCGAAAGATTTATAGACAATGGTGCTAATGAAACATTGGTCGGCGTATGATCGAGCGTTATAATTACACGCTTATGTAATTTTATATAATTGCCTGAGCACGTCAAATGCTATTGGGTTTTACTTGTTTGTTCGGTTTAGCTCGTTTCATAGTTTACATAGTTCGTCAGTAGGTTTTGCAAATAGGTACAATCAAGATGAAATCTAAATAGAAAATTACTTTGTAGTAACACCATTTTTATCATGCAGTGTAACTTACATATGTCCTAATAAGCATCCCTCTTTCACATAAACGTAACTTCACGCCTGTAATCCCCGAAGAGGTAGGCAGAGGAATGCAGAACACTCCCACGTTTAACCGGTTAAATTCTTTTGTCTCATCTATTTACCGGTCTGTTCGGTAATGAGCTCCGACTTTTGGAACGATTTGAATCATTTAATAACCTTTTAATAAGGAATGTTCAACTATAGGCCTGCGATAACTTTATTATTACGTCGAAATATTCATGCAGCTAATAATTGTTCTTGTCTTACTCACTTTAAGTACGGTAATCTCAGGAATGTGAAGCTAAATTGACGTTGCCCTTGCTATAAATTGCACCGCTAGATGGAGTGATTATATAGTGATGTGAAAAAATGTGTTCTATGTTTTAATCTATTTTGGTAATTACAGATTAAATCTGAAAACAACCAACAATTTAAATGTTGCATAAGTTCCTTATGGGCTCTTAGTACAGTTTTAGTAACCCACAAAAAAACCTCTTCATAATCGGTCAGTTTTTTGTTTCGCGGGTGATAACAATTACGAAGAAATAAATTATATACCATTGATATAAAATAACATACCACTACCAAAACTTGTTACATCTCCAAAAGAAGAATCAGAAATGACCGCTATTGCCCGTAGGTATTTGCAAATGGCTTCCAAACCGATGGTTTTTATTGTTATTATAAGATTATAATTTATTTAATATTAACAGTGATAACCTACTGGTTTACAATTGAAATTCATTACAACACATTATATACACATCTTTCATTACAAAATGAACATTGATTGTAACAATCTTATTCCGATTAAAGTTTGTGTACGTTTGACTGAATCTACTTTCTAATTCCGTAAGAGGGTTTTCGCTCATTTCTAATATCTCCAGTAATAACTTCGGCTGCATAAAATGACGACAAATCTAGTTAACACTCAATATCTGTTGATGGCGCGGCTCGCCCGCAGCGCCCGTCCGGGAACGGGCTTTAAGTGAAACGATGTCGGAGATGAGACGAATGATACAACTAAATGTACTGTTCCATTGTTTCAGTTAAATGCAAAGTATGTTATTATTAGGCGTATCGATTATTAATAGCCTCATGCCTGAGAAAAAAATTACATTACTTGGTATCTTTCCCAAGGGACCTTTGAAAGTTTTCCTCCGGTACAAAAAACGTATTAAATAAATTATAAAATCATCATCGCATTCCATCATCATCGACCTCTTGTTGTTGTTGTTGTTGGTCATCAACTGTGTTGCTGTTGGCCACGGATCTTCTCTCATAATGAGTGGGGTTAGGGCCGTAGCCCACCACGCTCGCCAAGTGCGGGTTGGCAGACATTTAATTATGATATTACCTAATTACATAATTCCATTAAGAGACGCGGAATGCCTTTAGAACGGAGGGAATACCAAAGGTTCTCCGCTGTCTCTAAATAAAAGCGCTCTCGTCAAAAGAACACCTTTCCATTTTCATTTTCATGAACGTAAAAGCGTAAATCTTGAGCGAAAGTATTTCTTGTATTTGAAAATTAAAAGGAACGATAGGAAGTCCCCGGGGTACGGGGGGCGGTGCGCAATCAGAGCTCGCCGATGGTTGGCAACCTTAAATACCAGCCTTAATTGAACTGCTTCCGTGTTGCGCTCAGCGGTGTACATAAATACAGTTTACGGAAGTATTCGCCGCAAAGGTATTCCTTTAACACTACCCGACGTCTGCTCGTACAGACAGAGGTCTAACTATAAGCGCTCACACGTATGTACGTACAGTTCCGATAGAATGTGCGATATTATCTACCGCATTATAAATGCACGGAATATTCTTGGGTAAGATATCGTTCCATTTTCCGTTTGAAATAATTCTCCGATAGAAGAATTGATTTTACATATCACGTTTTACACGAGACTGGAATTATAAAGCGACACACATTCATACATATAAAATTACGTAGACTTCGCTTCGTGTGAATCGTACTGCGATGTTTTGGCTCGAGGCGACTCCGATACGCACACGGAAGCCGAAACAATGTTATGATTCTTCATCGTCCACTAAAACATCTGCTCGGTTTCAGTTACATAAATAAAAGACAAAGAACTTGCGTTCTAATGAGCATAAAAGACGCAAATAAATAAATGCCCAGAGCATTGCACAGTGCATTACACGTGCTATTTCAGTGCACAAAGAGTTGCACGTTTAAATATTTATTTTTTTACTTCAGTTGACGCCGCGAGCGCACTATTGGGAAATATAAGGGAGATGAAAATTTGAATGCGAACAAAGCTCGAATGGGTGTCGTGCGTTGAGAGATGTTCGCGGAAGCTTATAATAATATTTAGGAGAGCGTCGCTTTGGCCCGGCTCGTGAACTCGCAGGAAATGAGGCTCTCTGTCCCGTCGGGAAATTGTTCCTTCCAATCATAACGTTGAGTAAATCTCCACGCTTTCAAAGACTTTAAAACGCTGGGCCTGATTTATCTTTGTAAGTGTATTACACGAACATTGTATTAGGGGAATGTTTACAAAAAATTGGTCCGACTAACGAAGTGCTCGGCTTAGGAGGCGCTTTGGAGATTTTATTAATTTCCAAGCTTTACTTTTAATAAATGTAGGCGGACATATGTAATATATTCGCAGGTTGGCAAGTCGGGTTACGAAGATGAATGTAGGGAACGGGCGATCGGAACATTCCCAAAAGGTCCGAGTTGGGGTCGATATATCCGTCGGGCGCATCCGATTGAATTAATCTCGGGAAGCGGTCTGGACGTGTGATAAACATTTACATATGGTGCCAATGTTGATATTGATTCCGGGTTCGCACTACACGCGTTACATGCGGAAAACTTTGGCCAAATTTGATTTTGGTTTCGTTTCCACATATTGCATTACTTTATTGTAAGGAAAATATTGTATTTCCCCTACGTTGGCGAATGTGTTTGTAACTTGGTTAAATATTATTTTTGCAAAAAAGAATTTGCATTCCACGTGACAAAATGGGAGGGTAGAAAAATATTTTTTGGCAATAATTCTACTTTGTACTAACACGTATTCCTTATTTTACGTATGAATACAACATATTTATGTTAAAACAAGATGTTACTCGCCGCCGAGTCATTAATCACGTTTGTATAAATACAGAATATTTATCAATGAAACAGTTTCCATGTCATAACTGTTTAATGAATTTATACCGATTTGTGCTGGCGGCGTTATTATGGAAAACATCCAACTTAATTATTAACAGTCTAACACGTTAATTAACATTATTTCATGCAAACAACATTAAACGCTATTATCACATTTTAATATGTAAATATAATTATTCATAACTCTTTTTAAAAGTAACTATTGTTCGCATACAGGAGCACGAAGATTGGTATAGCTAAGGTTTACAATTATAGAAGTTTACATTATACAAGT
Source organism: Mimoniades nurscia nurscia (assembly GCA_018246595.1). Classification (NCBI taxonomy): domain Eukaryota; kingdom Metazoa; phylum Arthropoda; class Insecta; order Lepidoptera; family Hesperiidae; genus Mimoniades; species Mimoniades nurscia. The sequence continues at coordinate 4,881 of DWFO01003893.1, forward strand.
TTACATAGGGGGGAAGAATTATATAAAAAATTTCATTCATTTCAATTCATTCATTAATTGGTTCGCTTGTGCTTTCATGCTGTCAATGTCATATAGTAACCTTTGTATCGCATAGTAGAATAGAGTAGAGTTTTACTGAGATATTCTTTTATGATTTGTACTTGCTAAGATATATCTCAAAACACTTCTATATAATATATAGTGTTCTGTTATTCAATATCTATGGCTTAGTAATAAGCATTAACAGTATTTCCAAAAGTTATTTATTTGTTGATCTCATGAGAGCGTTTAGCATAGCTATCGTATGTCTGACATCTTTATTCAGTGATGAAACATTATCTTTATTTAAAATGAGATATACTGAAATTTTCTTCAGTTTTATGACACAAAAAACGAATTATATTTACATTATTAGCCTTCGATGTATAAAGAGAGGTATCTATTCAGGCTTTAGTTTATCATCACCTTATTTTAATATTTAAAAAGAATCTTACTAATTTTCAGAGATCCGATCGATGAGGTTTCCTTGAGCGTTTTTCTAAGGCATGGTAACCTAAAGCTCATGATGTATCAAAGCTGATGAAATAGTCTGCGGGATGCTTAACTCCTCCGAAACTTATAGCAGATGTAGCATGTTTGGGCTCATAAAAATAGTCTCGATGAAAACATGTTAGATAGCTGCTGTTCGAGCCCGCGTGGTAACCTTCCCATGTTTGTGAACACGTACATATCGACCTAGTGCGACATCTGTCCCTGGACTGCTAAATAATTTACGTTGGTATTCAAATTGCATGGTTACTTCAATGCATTTCGTAACATTTGTAGTTCAAATAAATATAAATTAAAAGAATTCATATTAAAAAATGCATTCAGATTGAAAAACAGCACGCGCGTTGCTCCATCAAATTTTGTAATGGTATTTAAGAAAATGTCTTTTAAGATCTATTATATTTAGTAACTGTCTTAGTACTTAGTAACGCTTATATTGAAAGTATTTAGCAGGTCATGAGAGAAATTTTATTCTTTTGCTTTTAGATCTTTTTTGTATTGAGGGTTACTAAACTCTCTTTATTATTGTGAAAGACACCGAACACACACACACACGCACAGACAAACGTCTGACGAAATAGGCGCGTGCATTTACAGTGACTACAAGTAAGGAGGCAGTCGAACTTCTATTTGGTGTGAATGGATAGATGGAATTGGATTTGTCGCGGTAGCTCTATATATAGCTGATTGAATGAGAGTAGAGCTAGTGCGCGGCGTGTACAAAGGACCAATTGTCGCGGCTGGCCAATGGCGGTAATGGCCAATGTTGACATGTCCCACGCCGCGGACGACACGAATGAGTTTTAATATAACACATATTCATTTTAAACATCTATAAACATTGAGACAGTAACATACTTACTTTACTTAAAACTAAATTTAAGAAATAAAAATAAACTTGCAGTGCCCACTATTAGGCTTCATAAAGTGTCTAATTCGTTTGTAGAGGTCGAAGTATACGCTTTTATAACAAACTAACAAACGACGCGGTATGTTTGTCAGTTTGTAGATTCAAGAAATTTGTTAAACTTCGATTATGTCAAAAGCCTATTACTCAATTGCAGATTACATACATACAAGACATAGACGTTTGGAAATGAGCTGCTATAGTTCTAAGGCTTAACAATTATAATTTATATCTTAATATATGTAAGTGTTTATTTTAAAAAGATGCAGAAGCACACCTATGGAGTTTCTTTCGCCGCTTCTTTTCATAGCGACGCATTTTCCGAAGCGGTGGTAGTTTTATATTGACGTAAAAAAAAATCTTGTAATGAACCAATTTTGAATAAATGATGTTTGAATTTGAATTTGAATTTAAATTTGAACATATTTACATTTATAACACAACGCCGTCTAGGGTGGTAATCAAAATTCTCAATAGATGAACGAGATTTACAAAATTTGAAGAAATTTCAATGTTGTTCAACTTTTTAGAGGTTAATATATCTCTCATAAGTAAAACCATTTATAAGATAATGTGTACAATATTTAGTCAAAAGTCACCATTTCGTCCTTCAATACAGTCCTTCAATACATGAAGTGCATTTTAAGAGTAGGTAACATTTCTATTTTAAGTATCTAATACCTTGCTTGTTATTAAAGTATTTCTAAGCTCGTTTTGTTTCAATGAGCACATGTAGCCTACTTATTCCCATGTAATATGCACGCATGGAAAATGACTAATTAAAAAAAACCGAGAAATTAAAATATTTAAATTGAACTTTAGGATTTCAAGAAATTACTTGGTAAAAATTGGTTTTATAATTCAGAGAAATTTAAGGGATTTTTAACACGTTAGTATGAATCAAAGGTATTTTAATTTGTAGAAAAAATGGGAAAAATAGGATTTTGCTAGTTAGTTTATATTTCGTCATCAACGAAATTAAAAATATCAAAACGTGGCATACTTTAAAACTAAAAACAATAATGGGCATTGGATATCATCATTATTATTACTACTCCATCACCATTAAGCTACTCTACCACAGTGAAACACAAACGAGTGGGTGAGTGAGAAATTACGTTCGTCCAGCCAGATGGCGCGGTGAGCTGAATGAGTCGTTAACTGGACCGCTCGTTCACCGCTCCCGCTTACTGTACAGCCATGGAATATTACACAGCGCCTTTTTGTATCGTACTTATTACACGTTTCTTGTCTTTTTAACTTATTCATTATTATTTACAAGGTTAATGCAAAGATTAAATGAATGATTGATCGCGCTTATATGGATAGACAGGTGGTAAGCGCGTCAGACGATATTATTAACATTTTCACATATTTCCGGTCAACCAAAGTTGTTTATAATTTTACTTTTGTTTTATGTTATTTTATTAGTAAGCTTTCTTATGTTTAATGCAAATGTACTGAATACTAGCTGTGTACCGCGGATTCAGCCGTGTATAATAGAAAACAATTTTTTTCGTGTGGTATCAATATACTACATATGTTATATATTGCCGTAGGTATTATAGATGTAGACTCGAGCACTGCGGAATTATTTAAATTTAACGTAATCTTCTCATGTATACGTCCAAACTGAGTAAGAACATTTTTTTTATTACATTTGTGTTTACGCATCACTATTTCGCTAGGGCACGCATTGAAGCGTTTCAGTAGCGCGTTTTCTTCCGACCTACTTGACGAATATTTATATTTAAGGCCATATAACTTTTTTGGCAACATTGTTGATGACCTTTAGCATTTCTTATGAGTATGACTAGAGCATGGAAAAATTTTTTTGTAATCCGACGGGTTATTTCAGACAATAATGGGAACAAACAAACAAGACACTTTCAGTTTTATTATAATATAGATAAACTTTTTATTTTTATGACATTTTTGAATAGAAATATTTGGTAATCAGTGTTCTCTGCAGGTTTTCGGACTTGGTGTCATGTTATAGTAATAAACATAATAAGTAGGTATATCATTTATCGAATCTATTTCGTAATTGTACATTAACAGAACATTTGGTAATGTTACAATGATAGAATCGAACAAGTTTTCACTTAAACGAGAGAATGGACGCATTTATATACGGCCAGATGGTCCAGCGGCGATAACTTAACAAGAGAGCTCTGTTGGCTCGGTCGGCTTAATGGCTGTGGAGAATATTATTATTCCTGGTTTTTATTAAGACGTTGCATTACGAGCGGGCGTGTTCTCTTAAAAAACAACACCTGACCACCTCAACGGACGCTACGCGGAATATTATGGGTTTTTCTGTTCAACGCAAACATTTGGCTCAGCTTTTGTTTTTATCATGGTGTTCGTGCTTATAAATTTATGGAAAGGTACGCAATTGTTCTTAATATCATTGACTAAAGATAAAGAATAACTGAACGCGTCTGTCCCTGAAACTGAAAAGAGTCCCGACTGTACATAGTCTTATATAACGAAATGTTCGTGGATGGAAATAAAAACGTTAATCCGATCATAAATTGCCAGGAATCACAAACGTATTTGACGTCCCAAGTTATTCCCATCAAATAATGGAGCCACGTAGGACGGATAGCGATTTCGTCGAACAACCGGGATGCGCCCAATTCTCGCCAATAAACTCTCCGGACTAAACCGTCCTCAGGGTATCGCCAGCTATTCCAATCGCGCCGGTACGTTTGGGGCCATAAAGGTCAGAATCGGCTAAAGTGTCACTATTGTTACTGCCATTCACGAAACGTGCCCATCAAATTGACCAGTGTATTCATCGCGGTAGGAAATACATGCCGTCACTTTTCTATTACTCGTACAGCGTGCGTTTTACCGCGTAATGGTGGCCTGTGGAAATGAATTCTCGTATTAATTAAACACCCATCAACTGTGCAACAACACAGCAGTAATCAAGAGTGATAAATTGATACGACAACAGCATATTGTTTTACACAACAAACAACACAGGAGACGAATACTGTTTTACATAATCTAGATGTGTGTTAATTGTATTTAATTGTATCTATATTTTGTTACTTGTCTCATCTCAAATCAACCGGAAAGACGATATACAAAACATTATCAAATATATATCATTTTCCCTTTTTTTATTTCTTTCTGTTGAATAAAAGTAAGCTAACTTTATACTTCAAGAATAAAGTCAACTGAAAAAGGAATCGCGAATGAAAAATCGTTCGGTACTAAGTTTATTTTAAACTCACTGAGCGCTACCATTAGGAATATCGAAGCTTTATCAACGGTGTACAAGTTTCTAAGAAGAACGTTGAAGATTCTAGATATTGAATAAATTTAACTATGCATTGCAATGGAAGCTCACAAATACTTGTTGGTATTGGGAACAAAGTCCAAAGATTGCTGCAGGTCCCTGCCTCGCCGGCATTAGGGTCAGGAATTCCATGGCACTAACTGGCGTGGCATTGGCTAGCGACGGAGGATCTATCAATGCCTCACAATTACTTGCAACGGTTCATTAAAATTCAACTCAATATAATTATTATTTGTTTTAATAAAAATGACATTTATTTTATGTCCTTCTATCGCTTTTAAGAGATGGAGATATTTTTTATCTTCCTTTAAATTCACTTTTATCCGGGATTCTTATGTTAATATTCAAAACATTGTTTATGAGAGATGTCTGATTTATGCACACAATCTCCACAGTCAGCTGATTAACCGCTAGCGATAACGCTATCACTAACATGTCTTATCTCTGAACAGTTACGTAACTTATGCTCTGGCATTAGAAAATATAATTTTTCGATATATTTAGTCAAGGTTTCACATTTGCGCAAAACAAGAAAACGGAAGTTCTTTGTCTCTGCCCTTAGTCTCTACGGGATATAGGCGTGACAGGTTATGATAGTACCTACTCTTGCGCTAAAGTATTAAATTACTGGAAAATTTAGTTGACAAATGATAAAATGAAACCATTTTGATAATTTCGAATACAAATCAGATTGTAAAATTAACTCTTACTATACATCATTGTATAGACCTAATAAGTTGACTAAAATTTAGAAAAAATCTTATACCACTAAGGCCGCGAGGCCGGGGAGAGTATTACAATATTCAAGCCGAATGTGTCGTTCTGTTCGTGTAGCACGGATCGGCGCCCGCGGCGGCGACGCGAGCGATCAGTGCAACAATGACGACATCGCAGAACAACGTGACCTCAGGTGTCGCGGCTGATTCACGCTGCATTCCAGCCGCGGCTAGGTAACGCCGCACCGCCACTGCTCGTTTATACTCTAGCCTAATATCACTCAGACGTCAATTAGTCGGATGTTTTATACATATTTAGTAAGAGGAGAGTGATGAATATCAATTATGTAGGCTTAAATAAGCTGGACCTGATTTATACATTTTTAGTTTTCAATACATTAAATGATTGATTAAACCGAAACATCGGAGTCCGGTGGCGTGTTTGAAGAGAGTGATAACTGTAGAACAGATTTAAATTTATGGAATGTGTTTTATACATTTTTAGTTTATTGCTGTAATTTAAATGATTATGTGATATTTATCTGACCTTCCGAAATCGGCGTGCGGATATGAGGCGAGTTATGCATTTAGAAGCAAACCGTTGTGTTCGTAAGGATAATGATATTCAGCACTCAGTGTATATTACCTACTTCGTAAGGGTCCTTAGCGTTGTGATATAATAATCATAAAATAAACGTAACATCACGCCTGTAATTCCCGAAAAGGTAGGCAGAGGAATGTAGATCACTCCCACGTTTCACCAGTTACATTTACGTCCCACTATAGATTACATGGTGAGCCTATAATAAAATAATATAATAATAAAATAAAATAATATAATAATGAAATAAAATAATACATATGTGACAATAAAATAATATATATGTTTACTTTAGTGACTTATTTAATAAATGTTGAATTAATTTTATACAACATTTAAACTGTCCATGCATAAGTAAATAAATTTCCAGTTTAATATTTTGGTCAGATTTGGACCGATACAAGAGGATCAGCCGCAATTATTGGAGAAATAATAGGAATATATGTCAGTAAGAGAGTTTAACACTTTGTGTGAAGTGTTTTACTACACTTTTACCGTTTCATAGTATTTTTTCGATAAGTAGAAACAGTTCAAATCGTACCTTACATACGCACATGAAATTAAATTGCATTTCTAAATTATAGTCATAAATATATGCTTCTAAATTATCATTTGTGTTGTTTTAATTAAGCTTGCCTTTCTATTACTTAATCACTGGAAAAAGTGATAATAAAAAATATAGGATTACACCTAAATAAATAAAAATTTCGACTGCTTCGTTGGTCGTGTTGGTTGCGAGTGCGACTGCCGAACGGGAGGTCCTGAGTTCGATTCCCGGGTCGGGCATTACTAAATTTTCTAATTTAAATTTTCTAGTAGTGGCTCGGAGTCTGGATAAGTGCCCGGTATATGGTAATAGGCTCACCACCTATTCCATCGTGGGA
>DWFO01003894.1:0-11848 GCA_018246595.1 Mimoniades nurscia nurscia
TGTTTGGTATTAGGTGTTCCCTGTCCACCCCGTAAGGGATCCGGTCAACCGGTGTGATGATGTATTAATTAACATAACACATTTTAACATCACGCCAGTATTTCCCGGAAGAGGTAGGCAGAGGAGTGTAGTACACTCCCACGATTCACCAGTTACGTTATACCTACGTCCCATCATGGAATAGTTAATTTAAATTTAAACTAAAAATTGCCTCTAAACACGGCCCATGCAACCTCTGCTTTTGTTTAAACGCGTAATAAGTGTTGTTGTAATTTCCTACCGATGATATACGAGCGACGACCCGTCCCCCGTAATGGCGGGGCGTGGAACGTATATTTCGGGACGTCCCATAACGTATTGGACGCTCAAATAAATTAAATAAACTCGTGTCTAATAATTAAGCGCGGGAACGCGGAATTTTGATTAATAGTGCTGGCAACACTGGCGCGATTAGTTACCGGGAAGGACGTTTAAGGAAAATTGACAAGAAAATACGATTTAATGTTTTCGGTATGGTTAATATGAAACTATGGCTTTGACAATTGAGTAGTTTTATACAAACAGTTTCAAATATCTACTATGACCTATATGAAGTCCTCATGTTCTTTTATTATATTATTATTGGCTGAATAAGTTAAACTACAATGGAGTATTATTAAAGTTTGCAACACCGGAATGTCTATCAAATACCTATGTATGAAATATTTTACAGCTTTAAAAGGCACTTTAGACGTGATTAAGTAATCACATTTATTACCTATTTATATTTTTTGCGAATGTGTTTATATGGTATATTAACACTAAAAGTGAAAGCTAAAAAAATATATTTATGCAAGTAAGAGTGGACGTTAGCGGATGGAGTGCTGAGACATCAGGTTTATCATTTGTTGATTTTACGTAAAAACAAATATTCGTTAAAACCAATTAATTGGAATATAATAATTAAATGCACACGACAAAAAATGTATGATATCGCCACTAACATAATACGGCATCGAAATTGTGTGAGGCTTGATTAGAATTTCTCGGAAGTCATCGCTCGCGTCACTTAATGTTCCGCTTATATCGCTTGGCATATCTACTGTATAACATTCGATCGTACCTTAGATGCTTCAGCTTCAAGCGATCATCCAGGTGGTCTGCATGGTAGTGATTCCCTGAGCATTACGCATTGGGTTGAGGAAGTTGGATATAAGTATAAGTAACGAGTGTAAGCTTTAAGCCGCGTGAATATGGATCTATCCAAGTCGTTCATGTAGGTATCTATGTGAGCCATATCATAAGAAAGCTTAACATAGCTGTTTTTGAATCCCATTTTCGTATATCTATTTAACCATTCCTGTGCTTATAAGCATAGTCTTGCGATTCATTTCCTAATTGCCGCTAAGTTATAGCTTAAATACTCTGTTTTGTTAGGTTAGGTTAGGTTACTGCGATTTATTATTTCTTTAAAATTAATTCTTTTTCTAATTAAATATTTCGGGATATCTCCGCGCACGGCCATCTGATCTCAAATTAAGCATTGAAGAGAGCTTGTGGTACGGTCACCGGACTGCTGATAAACTACATATCCTACATTATATAATAAATAAGTGCTTGTCCTCATCAGAAAAATATTTATTCTGGGTGAGAATCAAACCTATAACTCCCAGTCACTGCGCCAACGGGCCAGTTCATTAGCAGAATGCTGTTGTTATTGATAAAAACTAATTGTATTCAATATAACCCGCTCTTATTGCCACTTCTAGGAATCACCTTCCAGTCACTTGCACCTAGGATGTTCAAAAACACGGTAAATGTTCAATTTATTGAAACTTGTTTTATCGATTTTGCTCACAATTAAATGATGAACAATGAATTAAACGATATATTTTGAATTTACACCAAAAGTAATAAAGGTAACTACTGAGCGAGATTTTATCTGCAAGTAAGTGTAATTTTGCGTTAACAATGTCACAACTCTCGACATAGGTACTCGTACAAAATCTGGTCCGTTTACGTAAGTTCAAATTCTTCGGACATTCCGTGCAATCGGTCGGTGGCTACGCCGTCCGTAACATTTCCAACTATGCGACACCGTGACCTACGAGTATCTCGGCATTCTCGTGCACTAACCATTCCGACAGCCACGCCTTATCGACACACCAATTACCCGGCCCTGGTACTTTAACTTGCATAAGACACGCTACTTCCTGATTATTATTTTCGATAGCAATAATATGGCATAGGTGATCTTCTTCTGGAACGTGCCTTGGAAGTTGGAACACGCTTTGCGATCCAATGTTTCAACAATATGGTGTCCAGACTATGTGACGTAATCCAGTAATTATATCTTTAGTTGTGTAGGAAACCTAATATAAGACCGAGAATCTAGCTGATTCCGTGTTTCATTTATTTATTTATTTATGTAATATCTATATGTATGTATATTGTTAACCTACACCTACGTTAACAAGGGCGGATTTTACGCCTAATCATTCTCTAGCAAACCCAGGATGATAATGAATAATATGGTAGACATAACCAAGGATGTGGCGATATAATTCTTAGTATAAAAAGCACTTGCATTCTAACCAGAACAAAATGATGTAAACTGATGTAAATTTAGCGAATAAAACGATGTAAGTTGAGCCTGTTGTTACGTTTTCCTACTGTTGTATTTCGCAATGTTCCCAGTTTTATGTATGAAGCAAGTGATGAACGTGAAAGAAGAACGGCACTCGGTTCTCTTTGCCTACCCCGTAAGAGACCCGGAGTAAGGATATAATAAAAATAATTCCTGCTATTTCTTAATATACGATTTTTCAATTTCATGAAATGCCTGAACAAGTTGAATAAAAATGTATTTGATTTGGTTTTTTGTACGTAATATTATCTTTTCCGCGTTCCACTGTGGAACACGAGTCTCCTCTTAGAACGGGAAGGCTTAAGGCCATAGGGTACCACGCTGGCCAAGTACGGAATGTTTGACTTCATATGCGTTACAGAGCATTGTGAAAACTTCTCACTCACCATTGATATTTAATATTCGGGTTCATATATTTCTTAAACAAAGAATTCTTTTACTCCGAGTTTACTAGGATGTTACTGCTCTACGACCTACGACAGTGAGCTACATAAATAACTAATGCAGCTCCCATTTTATTATTTCTCAGTACATTAGAATACAAAAGTCTTAAGCGCCTATCTCATAAACAACCCTCTATAACAAGGACATAAATGGAACAAAAGCAAACTCGATACATGCATGTAACGTGGATTTCCCATCTGCCCGCGACTCGCAAGCTGCTCCAGTGCTCGCCATGGGGCTACATATCGCACGAGGTGAGACCCCATCGGCGGACGCTATCCACCATCTATAACACCATGAGCCACAGAGCAGCTAATTACAGAAGTACCTAAATGTAATAACATTCTTTATTTTAATAAAACAAGTGATCTTTGAAATCGATGTTTTAGGGTACTGTTTATAGGGTACATAGTTTCAACATTTAAGTTTCAACTGCATGTGCCTATTTAAGCAATATTAAATCATTAATTTGAATAAAATACCATGTTTTTGATATGTATAATAATACTTCCAGATAATATCTAATAAAATGATTACGACGAACCTTAAGTATTTTGTGAAATAATTGTTATCTATTTTCTCTTTAATCCTATATGGGTATATTTTCGTAACCTATATCACTTGCAAATAGGAAAGTAAGCACATCACTCCAGTTTCGGTCAACGTACCCGTCCTATACGCAACCTCTAAATGAACGTCATCTGTGTCCCGCGCGAAGGACGCCGGCCGCGGCGGGCCGGGCGAAACATCAACCATTTTAATTATGTTCGGGACACCATTAACAATAAATCTGTTGTTCGTATACACGCACACATGCGCACACCCTCAACGGGCGTGCACACATAAAAAATAATCGATACTTATAATTACGCGGGAACCGCCGCGATCGACGGTCGCATTCGATTTATGGCTCATTATAATTTTGTTTCAGCCATCCGTAGTCGTAAACCACTGTGTGACCAATTAGCTAATTATTACGTTATTGCAATTCGAATGATTCCAATGACATTTTATTCGATTCCATTACCGCTTAGTGGCTGCGCTTTGTACGTAATCGAATTTTAGTTACTTTATGTTTTGTGCTAACCGTTTATATGTAATTTATACTTTATAGAGTAGATATCTGAAGTCCAGTACAATTTTCATACGATTATTTTAATTATGCTTTGGTTTTCAACTGCGAACCTATTAAAGCCGCTGAAGGATAATTAGAATTATTATTTATCACTATTAAAATTGTTATCGGTATCGTATACGAACAAAAGCCTCATTGTGTAAGTGCTTGCAAGCGTGACTGCCGATGTATAGGTCCTGGATACCAATCCCAAGTCGGGTACTAATGGATTTTTTCCAACTAGAATTTTTTGCAATTTTTTTTAAATTGTGATTTGTTCCCGGTTTATAACAATAGGCTCATCATCTGTTTCATGATGGGACGTAAATGTTGCTGGTGAAACGTGGGAGTGTACTGAAATCTTCTGGCCACCTCTTCGGGTAATACAGGCGTGGTATTGTATTGTTATATCGTCAGGAGGTGAAGATTGAGTACCAAATATTTATTTTATACAGACCGTGCGTGCTTTTCCTACATTCAGCACTTTCACCACACAAGCACGCCGATTTAAGGGACTTTTAACTCTCCCATCAGCAATATACATCTTATTGTTATTTACTTCTATGAACTTTATGAATTATTTTCATTACTACATACCTGTGTGAAATGGACTATAAATTTACCTATATTTTTTTATCAATATACTAAAATATCTCGGTTACAGCCGTTTTAATCGTCGCGAGACTGTTACTGCAGTAAACAAAGAGTCAAATTACGTTAGTAAAATTATAACCAATTACCACAATTTGACAAGATAACAAAACAACGCGCGAGATCTAGAAGATACGTTTATCTTGGAATTCGTTGATATAATTACTAAGACAGTTCTCGTATCGCCGTTAACATGACTTAACAAGTGTCGGCAATATCACACACATGTAAGGAAAACCGTATAAAGACACCGTGACACGTTGAACTTTTCTTTTTTTTTGGTATTTCATGAAGAAGATTTATTGCGTCGTGACAACGTGTAATTAAAGAAGGAAAATAAGAAAAATCACGTGTAAAAGATGGACGACAGGTAGATCATCCACCATTTTTGGGATACAAAATTAATTTCCACGTAATTATTTCATATCACCTGCCTTGTTAGCTGTAATACCTATGTGTCATGAAAACTGGGATTATGGATGTTAGTTATGGATAGCATACCTATGTGTAATGAAAGCTGGGGTTATGGATGTTAGTTGTGGATATCTATGTGTAATGAAAACTGTAGGTATCGATGAAAGTTGTGGATAACTATGTGTAATGAAAACTGGGGTTATGGATGTTAGTTGTGGATAACTATGTGTAATGAAAACTGGGATTATGGATGGTAGTGGTGTATACCTGTGTAATGAAAACTGGGATTATGGATAATAATCCCTATATCTAACAGTACCTACACTTAAACAGGTTGGTAATGGTTATGACGACATTGAATGAAAACTCAATCCATATCATAGCCTTAATTTAATACAGATAGTATCAAGTTCATAGCTTTATTTTTGTACGAATTTTTATGATGCATATAAATCAACTTATATAATTCTATGCAAGATTATTTTTTAGGTATTTATTTAAAACCCTTTCTTGACAATTCAAAGTTTTTAGAAGCGAAAAGTTATGTGTGGAAGCCACTCGATATCATGCAAATCATACAAACTTTCATTCTCTTTCTCTCATCTGTGGAACTGGCAGACGATAAATCAAACGCTGCTGTGTAGCGGCAGAAAAGTGCGCAGCGATACCGCTTTTGCAAGCAAACTCAAATATTCTATTAGTGTCGACGCATATAATTGTACGTTATTTGCAATTTATCATTAGTGCAATTTATCATTGCAATTTATCATTTGCAATTTATCACTATCATTTATCAATTTATCAAGCTTCGTTGACAAAATGGTATTCTAAGTAGGTACATCGGAATACAACATAAATAATTCTATAGAATCATTATTTCATACTGACGTTTTGTATTCGCCCTGTGCGCTAGTCCTGATCTTCCTTCGTCCTTCTACGACATGTGCGATAACCCGCGCGTTGACCAATCGCCCCAGAGACACAGAGACCGGCCGTCAGATTGGGCTTCCTTATCTATGATGGACGGCTTCGTGGAACCACCGCTGGAGCGCACAACGAACGGCATAATTCCGTCAATAAGCAACGATAAGGATACGCGGTTGAAAAATGGCACTGCGGGATCTCAATCGTGGGTTACGAAGACCTGAGGTGTGTACTGAAAATTTAATTTAACGTAATATCACACCTATAGTCCCCGATGAGGTGGGATATATTTACTATTGTTTTGTTTTATTGACTGCTCTATTTGTCTTTCCTTTCAATAAATTATTCTTAGGCATTATTTATGAAAGTATAATGAGTCTGCATTATACTTTGATAAATTTATCAATGCTCGCTGCATTATACTTGGTAATAAAAAAGGTAATAATGTAATACAACGTTTCTTAATTCAGCCATAAATTTCTTTAATCTAAGTTTTCGCTGCTTTCGTGATTTTTAAGCCTTAAGATTTTTTTTTAAGTGTTACTAGGGAGTGTTCGGCATTCCTCTGCCTACCTCTTCAGGGATTACAGGTGTGAAGTGACGTTTTTAGTGTTACTAGAAGTAATTTGAATCTATACGTTAAATATTTTAAAGCAATTCATATAAAAATACTCTTCTGAGTTAATATTTGTTCAGTGTATTTATTCTACAGTTACGCAATGTATTAGTAGCAATGGTATATATAGTAAATATATTTATTTACTTATGTACATAGAAAAGGATAATTCAAAGCTGTATAACAAACCGTGTCATTACATCGTTGTGCTCATATAATGGGATAATAGGCCCAGCATCCATACCTACATGGTCACATTGAAATAAACACGGTGTCTCTATAGAAATATAATCCACATCCGAACTTTGACAAAGAACATGTAATTGGATTACCCCAGCACTTAATATCTCCTTTCTGGTGCTATTTTAGATATTTCGAACTCTGTTCGATTGGTGTAGCGGGCGAAATTCGGTCCTATTACAACCGTTTAAAGTTCAAATTTGCTTGGAGGTGGGGATACTATTGGGCGTTCCATGTCTTTAGAAATAATAGAGCGGGCATGCGACAAAAAAATATCACCGTTCCGAAAGATGTCATATTAAGAAACATGTCAATCATATTTTTATGATGGCACTGAATAGGCCCGTTGTTCACTTGCGCAGTAAGTTTTTGTCCATATTTCACGCTCGGTTTGCGTGGCCCCCGGTTTTTGTGGGTCCACGTTTTTTTTTTACTTTCAAGGGCTGTTTGGAAAATTGCAGGCATATTTGTGCTCGTTCAATTATAATTCACAATCGCTCCGATGTTCAAGTAGGTACTACTTGTGCAAACATTTACGAGATTTCGCTTCCTGTAATTCTTGTACGGGAATTAGTTTTGTTGTTTGCGCTGTTATTACTGAATATCTTATCCCTCGTTACACTCTGATCACTTGGAGTACTTTGCTTCGAAAATATTTGTGGTTAACTAAGTAATTATAGTTATTGATGCAATGTTAATTGGACTAAATTTAAGGACATTAACATTGCGTGTAACTATATACAAGTGTGTATCTGTAAAATTGGGTAAATCGGACGCGAACATCGTCAATTACGTCATTTTCGTCTACTTTATATTATTGAGTTTCTAGATATTTATATAGATTAGAACACAATAAAAGCAGAATTTTGTGGTAACTTTTAAATGAGGAGAGAAAACATAAATTGTTGATTGATTGTTGATAGTGAAACACTGGGTTTTCTTTACTGGTTCGTGCGTCGTCGGTAGTAAACGCCATGTCAGCGAAAATCAATTAGTGCAAAGAACCTGTACCAAGGACTTACGAGTTAATTGCAGACTATGACGGAAGTAACTGAATGGCTCCCAAGAGTATTACAAGACTGCTTATGAATTTCCACCTGTTAAAAGCTTATCCGCACTGTGGTGGTCATTATTGCACTAGAGAACAACACGAATGGATTTTACGACTCAGTTACTGACCTCGATACCCTTCGCGATCACCCGTCAAACGCTCATGACTCGTAACGCATTGTCTTACAATTACCGGGCGTTTCACAAAATTTGGCACCGGCCACCGACCGGTTTAACTGGACCTGTCAATATCCGATGCCCGTTTATTCTTCCCTTTTGCGATCAATTAACCGGAGGTTTCTGTAAACTGGCTGCTGTTAATTAGCAGTGGATGTGTTGAATTGCACCACGAGGCTCGCTAATAACGGCACTGTGTACTTTGTAACTGTGTAGCGATTATTCGATAATTAAGAGATTTTTTCGGTGTAACCGACTGTAATTTCATGTAAAATATATTTTTACCTACATATGAAATAGAGGAACCTACACTATAGTTTCAAATAATTTCGGTATTCTGGGATACAAGAGGTTTAAACTTGACTTCAAAATCACTAAAGGCGTTTCAGTTGAATGAGCATTGTCCTCCCAATGATATATGGCTGCAGCAAATTCGTGCCGAGTTAAAATCGAACCCATGATGTCCAACTCGGCAATCAGGGTCACCAACCGATCACTGGACCAAAGGGCTATTAGAAACTTTAAATGGGCTTTGGTTACTATAAAATGATATCATGATGTGGTGACCAGCGGTCGATGTGTCAATGGTGGCGGTGCATCGGCGATGCGATGAACAAGGAGCCCTTATGTGGTGAAATTTGATCACACGCGACACCCACCGCTGTAGCTGAGGAGAGTGGGCATGGTTTGGATGTTACAAAAGTATAAGCACGCAAAATTAATATTTCTCGAGTCTACTGTTCGTGTGTTGTGAATGTTGTATGAGTTGAATGTGAAGAATTATGATTGTTTTAACCTGCTCTTATAGGAGGATTTTTTTCTAATCAAGATCGTTACATTTTTGAAAAGTTGAGTGATAAAAAGATTATTTATTAATATAAACAGGAAACAACATTATCAAATCCTTCATTTTTCATTATTTTGTTTGTGTGGGTACTTTATTGAGTACCTCGCCTGACGTAGATATTTCCTCAAGTGGCAGAGGAATGTAATACACTCCCACGATTCACAACTAGTGAAGCTAATAACTAACTAGTTATAAGCTCCATCATGGAATACGGGAAGAGGCTAATGCTATGATACAATAAATAACAGTTAAAACAATTATTATTTTAATGTATTGCATATATAATGTTGCCGGTTCCCACTTGACACCACTGTCCCCTCGGAACAAAGGCGCGTTGTGCCCACAGCGGCTGGCTGTGCGCTAATTACTTTCACGTGCCGGTGCCAGCATTCCCGCACTTCCTGTACGTATCTGATGCAAGATATGACTTGTGAGGAGAAATGTCCTCGTACGGGGTCATTGATGAATAGTCAATAAAACATTGAAACTGTGAGTAAGTATGCGTTAAGTATGTACTTGGTGATAAGTAGCATACAAGTAAATGTGTGCAAACGGATTTGACGTACAGAACGTAATTGTAATGAAGATGATGTAAAAGTTAGATCTTGCCATTGGTTATGTATATACCGACTTAACTTGCGTATGTTTATTCGGGATGGCCCGACTAATTTGGTATCCATGGGGTCCTTCCCAATTGGTCCCCGTCGATTGTAGCGAGGCCGGCCTTACTATGCCAATTTCTGTGATGATTTATAGATACCAATATTTATAAATGTACCTAACCAACATATTTATAATTTACCTAAAGCAAGAAATAACCAATCAAATCTGTAATGAATCCTTCTATCTGCTCTACATAACTTTTGTCCATAATGACGGAACATGCGCCGGGCGCGGGCAACTCTCCCACGCAACATAATAACCGCGCACAACGCACGTAATAACTGCACAGAAAGCGTATTTTTCCTTCATAGCGCACGTCGTGACTCCCCTGACAGCTACTTTTTGCGTTCTGCTCGTTTTGCGCGTGCTCTCTTTGTCTACTCTTATTTACGTCCAGCCGTATACGCGGCGCTTGTAATTGTCTCGCGATCGCGTTCTACAGACGTGCGCGTACGTACTAAACTGTCCAAATAATGCAGAAATGCGTGCAACGTATTGGTTACCTGCATGCGTAGCGTGGGTTTTGTAGGTGAACACCCGTCAAAACGATGTCCTGGAGTGGACTGAGTTAAAATAAAGCATGATTAGGCATTGTATTAGATAATCTTGATAGGAATTCTTAATGAAGATTATTCACAATGATTGCAACATTTAATAAATATGTATGTACATTTATTTCTTTGAAATGAGATAGAAGCTGATAAATTTTTTCTAGAATTAACAATGCTTGCAATTGACATGTCATTAACTGTATTTAAAATTACTGACTTTGTAATGTGATGGAACTTAAAATTTTAAATTATGGGCTAGTATAAAAGCCATGGATAAATTTATATTAAGCAATTGATATAGAAAATTTTGGGCCAGCATATCGGCAGATGGACCACTTCAACATACGAGTAAGTTACAGTAAATCTGTAATAATTTGCGAAACCGCAAAAGTTGGCATTATAAAGAGCTCCTTTCGAGTTTATGATAAAAAGTTTCATGGAATAAAGTTTCCGAAATACAGCGTTTGACGATTTCTAATATATTATCAAGTTGTTTATTTTTTTAATACACTTATTTTTTTATTATGGTATTGTTATTTACGTTAGTACTCACTCCTTTGCCTACCTCTCCGAGGATTATAGGCGTAATATTATGTATAAACATCAGTAATATTCTATTACGACAATGTGTAGTTTTATATCTCCGTATAAACCTACTGTCTGTTCTGGTTGCCTCGACGTGTACCTACTCAATGGCAGTAATAAGGCCCTGTCCTCGGTCCCTCGCGGAATGCCATGGGAACGGGTAGCCCTCACTCGGACACCGCACGGAATTATTGAGACACCTCGCCATTACCCCATTATGGGCGTAATCCAGCTTAATATTCATACTCCTGCATGGAACTGTATTCTTACATTGAGGAATTCATTTTAACCAGTTTTCATTATGATTGTAAAGATTTTTTTCGCAGAGAAATGCAAAAATATTTATTTGAAAAGAATTATGTGACGAGAAATATCTTGATTGTCCCAATCAGATAGAACAACTATGGTACAGCGAGGCAGTAAATAGATATTTAAAGGTGATGCTGACGAAAATTTTACAATTGAGTGACAAGTTTGTTCTCACGCTTGGAAGACGAACAGCGTATTCAGGATAGCACCTGCAGGAACTGCTGTAGATAGGCCGAATAGATCTTACAGTAATCACCTTCATGGTCGCTAAAAGAGAAATCAGATAAAAGAAAGAGAGATATACATAATATATACAATTTTTTTTTATGAAATATACGCTTAACATTCGTAATGCTACTTGTCATAATACAATAGCTGTGAACATGCCTTTTTGAACACGTACATTATTTCACTTGTAAATTCAATAAATTAACATAAATTTGCTACTACCAAGCACTAGCCCTTAGATTCTTTTATACTGTTATACAGGATGAGATAGTTACATACGCACCAAGTAATTTAAAGCAAAATCAAGAATAATGTTTAATTCTATTTAAGAACGGTTACACATGGCTATGGGTTTCAGTGGCTATTAATATTAGGAAGATTTCAAGCTTGGTTGCCGCTCTTGATATAT